>JAHQIW010002292.1:0-56894 GCA_019055375.1 Parelaphostrongylus tenuis | reverse complement strand
AAGGCTTATCGTTATCTGTTGGATATTCAAACAAAAACATCACGTTTTAACCATTAAGTCATTCTCATATTGTTCACTGGTGGAGCGTTGAGCAGTTTGCAATGGAAAAGTTCGCAGTTAAGCTTTCGATGAAGACCGAAGACGTGCCGGTAGCTTTTGCTTAAATGTTCCATTTGTCAATCGCATTCTCTACCTACATTGTATATTCGACGTTTTTACAAAGGTTTTTTGGGTGGTAATAAGGTAAACTCTCCGCTGCAGCTCAATCTTCCAAAGATGACATCATGCCCTTAGCTACACTTTGAGCTGCCCCTAATCAGCTAACCGATTTTAAAAATCAAATTTCATGCTCTGTACCAGACACCGGTTCCAATTTGACAGAAGGAAATTTAAGAACAAATCTACCTCATGCGGAATAGGATTACTAACTGCGTTTGTATTGTGAGGCACCACTATGCATACCGCTCTCTAAGTTTTTAACTTTGTTCCGTGGCATAGGAACAAGCTATTTATTAGTTCCCTTTTTACTGAAGACTGATAGTGATAGAAAAAATTAGACGATCAATCGACAAAGAAGTGTGGTCTCGGTGAGAAGCATTGTTGGAGCAATCGCTCAGAGCATTCTAAGATATGATAAAACGAATTGCGTGCCATATTGAATATGAAGGAAGAAACAATTTGCAAAAAAGAATGCTTCCATGTGCTTCGCGAAAGGTTGTCTGATTCATTTTTGATAGATCGGTAGCAGCCGGTAACCTGAACACCGCATTTTAGCACCTTAATATCAGATAATTTTCCTGCTTCAGAAATCATGCACGTATTCATCATCCGATAGCACGCAAGCAACTAGCATTCTGAGCGTAAGCGGAACTCAGCTGGAAGAAGAACAGTCATATGGTACTCTTTAAGTTATAAAAATTTTCCGGCAGTTTTATAAGAAACAATATCGAAGCTCTAACGAAACTCAGCATTTACACTTGTGGTCGATTTGACAAAAAAGAATTTAATGGTCTAGATTTTATTTTTGAAGCAATTTTAGACAATGATGAGACTACAAAGGCGTTAATGATCTGTCAAGAAATGCATTCAACCGAAATGCATTATATTGAGAAGTTGAGACTGCTGATTCTAGTAAGGAAACTTGTTTATAAAGTAGATTTTGAATCCAGGAATAGATCGCATTACATCTCTCGAATTGACTCAGGTGAGAGACGCTTTGCTGGTTCGTGTTGGTGAAAAGCGATCACTTTTAAAAAAGCTTGAAATCGTCACTGCATTCGGAAAAGTTCAACCTATCCTTGATGTTCACGAACGCATATGCGAGAGACTGGAAGGAGTGATCGAGCGATGGGATGGAGATGCGAGCAGCGCAAGCGAAGTGAGTGATCTAATCACATAAACCTACAGAAACATCGTAATTCGTTGGTTGTCAACTGAGTCAGACAGTGCTAGTAATAACCAGCCAAGGTTGAAGAAAATTTTTTGATACAAATTTGGTTGTCGTAGAAAAAATGTCATTGAAAGACAACCTAGGAATTTTTCCACCATATCCTGTTTGAAGTGTTTGCTTAAAACTTTGCAATTATCAGAGCTGTAAAGCCTTTTCACACCACTAGTAAAAATGACTTTAGCGATTAGATTATTATCAGTGAAAGGTGTAAAGTAATTAAAATAATATACTTACACCGCAGAGATGTAAAGAAAATTTCAAAGTATCGTTTGATGTTAGACAGGTAGACGTCAAACGGATCTTTTTAAAAATCGATATAAAGGATAATGGATAAAGCTCTAGACGTTGTTCAGTCTTTGAGGAGTGCTCCATGCATTCCACTTTCTAACTCCGTTTAAAGTGATTGAATGCATAGTTGGGCTTCACGATGACTCGCGGTGGCTTCCCGCTGTATCGAGTCAGACCTACTTATCATTCCTGACAAGTCTGAGACCACTATGGTACCAATTTACTGATCCCGGAGGGATAGTGAGTCATGAGAGCGAGTAAGAACCATCAACCATGTATGCGCCATACGAACACTACATTTCAATAAATGCAATTAAAATGTAATAAATTTATTTAAAATAAAGTCAAATAACTCTCACTGATGCTGCAATTCGCAAGACCATCCCTGTCAAATTGAAATCGTTACACTTCGAAACCAAACAAACGACCAATAGATTTGCCTTTTGAAGATCTGGACGGAAGCCTTTAACGACCTCTTGCGAGTGTACCCGTCATATTGCAACCACTGCGATGTCGCAGTGGAAACGATCAAAACTGCTTGTGCGCACAGCGCAAAACTTAGGACGTTCGTCGAGGTAGGTGCGATTTAGAACATTTAAACAAGTTTAACGGTGGGGTTTATAAGTACTGATTGAGAATGACTTTATTAAGGACCAGGAAAGAAGCAAAGAATTTAAACGACAGCGTATTGTCGATATTATGGTCACTCCAGTGCAGCGCCTTCCGAGCGTTAAACTACTGCTTGAGAGTAAGAGATTTTTCTTCCTAAGTCTAATACTGCAACAGTTTCCATTAACAAAAATTTTATAAGATCTCTGATTATGAACCGATATAAGTATAACTATGTCCTCATAGCTCTACCGACGTCTCAAGTTCCGCTCGTTTCTCAACATTCCACGGTTGTATCTCATGTAATATTAGGTCTCCAACTATGTTTTCGAACTTGATCCAAAAATGCGAAAATTTATTTTTTCAAGTAATTTCAATCATCAATTAAAGTTTTCTACGTTTGCTTGAATGCAATTCTGCCAGCGCTCTAAGAACAAATCAATTCCGCGCTCATAAAACTCATTATTCTTCAATGCAAACCAATCAATCAATTCTCGACGCAAATGATTGCTGTCTCAAAACTTCTTCTTGTCCAACCAGTGTTCTAATGATCTAAAGAGATAAAAATCGGATGGAGGCGAATTCGGCAAGTATGGCGGATAATTCAAATGCTCCCAGCCCAATTTGGTCAACTTCTTCCTTGTTTTCTTGGCAACGTGTGACTTTGCATTGTCTTGAAGCAGAATGACTTGACGATGTAGTGATGTGGAATTGCTTTATTGCAACGGTCCAGTTGGTGACAGTATTGCTGAGTGTTGATGGTCTCACCGGCTTGCAACAAGTGACAATGAATCGGCTCACTTCGGTATCAGAAAGTGATCAACATTGCGTTTGGTGCCAATCGATTTGGTCTCGGTGTTGGTGTTATTTGCTGACCTGATGACAACCACTGATTTGGACGGAGCTGTCTTTCAAGGAAGATGCACTTCTCATTATTGATGACAATTCTAATTAGAAATCAGAAGCGGCTATGATGACGAAGATGAGCTTGCGCGCTTTGCTTTCTCTTGTTCTTTTGAGCTTGTCTGAGATCGTGAGGAATTCACTTGCCCATGCGCCATTTCCTGCTTGCAACTTTCAAGATCTTTCGGATCTGTTCGAATTGATGTTACCAAAGCGCTGGCAGACTTGCATTCAGGCAGACGGAGAATACATCAATCAATGTTATGTGATACTTTCATTTAATTGAAATGATAGGTTTTTGAATTTTTGGAAGAAGTTCGGAAACTTAGTTGAAGAACTAGCACTCTGCCGTCGTATAAAAGGCACTAATCAAAATTTTAGGCATCGTGATTTCGACTACTGGTTCAGGTTAGCTAGATTCAATGCCTATATGTGCTCGGCAGATCAAACCCCTCGACAGGAGATTGCCGATAGCACTCACTAGGTCACTGCATAGCTAACAGAAAAAAAAGCAAGCGATTTCCTTTTTTTTTTATTCATCTGCTTCGAGTAGTGGTATGATGTTATAAATATACCCACTGATATAAAGTGATGGCAAAACCTTTGCGCCAGTTTGAGCCCGAGCTCACATCTCACGCTACACGAGAACGCATTCTCGAACCGTGGCACCACCGGCACCTGTTTTGGCACCCTTTTTTATAAAAGCTAGAAACTTCTGAATAGAAAGGAATTCTGTTTGGTCATCTAATACTCAATATCTGTCAGCGTGACTGCGTTCAATGTCGATAACGACTACACATGTCACACCGCTGACGGTTAGTTACTGACAGATAGATACATTGTAGAGTAGAAGGACGTAGAAAGAATGGTATCAAAACAGACGTGGATAAAGCGACGATTCGAGTACGTATCCCTGGATAGGGTAAAATGTAAGTTCGAATCCCAGCCGACGTGGAAATTTTCATCACTCTACGTCAATACGCAAAGCAGGAGACGTCGTGATGTCGTGATGCAAAGGCTTTCCGCTTGCACTGTGATAGCTCGTGACCTTTCAATTTCTATTTGCTTGCAACTTTTTTACAAGCTAAGGTTTGACGGTGAGTACGAAGTACACACTACGAAAAGTTTATTGGGTAATTCACTAAAATTCTGTCTTGAGGTGTGAACAAAATATCGCGACACAGAATATAAATGGATATTTGTAATTTGACTCAAAGAGGGAGTTGATGTAGGCGTTCAAGAAGCACTGCAAAACAGACATGGTAGCTATTTCAATCTTCGTTTCCCTGGCTAACCAAAGCCCCTGCTGCTATGCGTTCTTCGAATTGGTGCCAGATTCGTCTGGGAGAATAATAGTTATGATTTTATAGATCGGTAGACCGCCGCGAGTCGTCGTGAAGGTCAGATGTGCATTCAGTCACCTCTAATGACGCTTGATAAAGTCCAATGCATTGCGCATCGCTCAGAAGTCGACCATTGCCAAGAGTTTATCCTTCAAACCTTTAACACCTATCCTACATTACAGTTAATTTGTCATATGATTCATATCTTTTTGCGTGAATGGAAATACAATCGGTCACACTTCGTTGAAAGCTCTGAGATTCACTTCAAAATTTGATATTTTGTAAACATTCATCAATAGAAATCTTCCGCTGTTTGATATTGTCATTCAATGAATAACTGTATTGAGAAATTTTGTCAGAACACAATTGGCAATGATGTTAATGTTACCTTAGGCACACTTGCAAATTATATCACGGTTGCCGCCGCCCGTAATGCTGCAAATAGGGTGAGGATGGAGATTTTAGGGAGAAACGATTTTTTCATGCAATAGTCGAAAAGTCCGTCCAGGATCGTCTTAATAAATAATGAAAAATTCATAATTTGCCGAGAGTAGAATTTTCAGATCTCGAAAAGAAGACCCGACTACAAAGCGAAAAAGACCAAATCGGAGAGGCAATCGAGGCCATCGACAAAGTGCTGAGGTGACCTAATCAAATGTTTATCTCTCAATAAAGCGCGTAAATTCTTAGATAATCTCAGTTCTTTGAAAATTTCGCTATAGAAATTTGATATGATTATGAAGACGGTTTCAAGCTTTATTCATGATTTAGTGCAACAGTGACATACGTACGTATTGGAGATTTCCACGCCCTCACAGTCACATGCTTATATAGAGGGAACGGAGACGCACACATTATTGTGATCTGAAAGAGAGAAATGTTGTCTGAGTCATTTCACACTGGATGACTCGCGGTTATCATTGAAACAAGCGTAAGCCGAGTGAATACAAACAACATTCAATCACTCTGCAAGAACATTACGTCAAGTGAATTTTTCACCTGACGAGCAGTGTAAATTGTTCGACGTTGATTGAAATGGTAGAAGACGAGTAGCCAAATGATATGTCACTGATGAGGATAGCTAGAAAGCTGAAACGTACGTCTAGCACTGGAACATAATAAATATCGTGAAAGGCTTAAACATTCTATTAGACTATGTCACTAATATGCAATCATCTTCAATCAACCGTTCTCCAAAAACGTCGCTATGAGATTATATATTTAGATGCACTGTTTGGAGCCTTTTTGGACGCTTAGTACGCCAATGGCTTACGTACGTTTCAGCAGTCTCGCCTGTCTATCCTGGTCACACGCCCCATCTGTCGCACTTAATATTATAACGGGGAGACACACAATGTTAAGACGTGACAACATGAGGTGCTGTCTAGTGGAGCGTGCGGCTCTGTTAAGGCAGATGAGGTCGCCGAAACGTACGTAACCCACTGACATAACAAGCCTTGAAAAGGGCCTAGAATAATCTCTCTAGATGAATTTCTAAGCATTTTGCGAGATTCGACTTATGCTACTATTCAAGTGTTCACCTTGTTCTTCGCATAGAATAGAAGGGATAACAATACTAATCTAACATAGTAAAATAGTGAGATGACAGATTATTTGTTAGCTCAATTCCCCATTAGTAATTGGATACCTTTCTAATCGACTGTTTTTGTGAGCTCACTTGGAGCGATCCATGCTGACAGCATAATTTGAGCCTTTCAGAGGTCTCGTACAATGTATCTATTGCTAGCAGTATGTTACCGTTCACTCTCGCAGACCTCATGAATGGCACATGCCATTCTCTATAACCGTTCACTACAACTAAGGGTGGCGGTGACCAATCATGTATCACTGCACGTCAAGTGTAAAGAACTCGATATGAAGTGATGCATTTTTACCAGTCATGAACAACTGAGTGTAAATCACTACAGTATCAAGTGATCTTTCCAACTGACGTGCAGTGATGCGTGTTTGGCGTCGCTACTCTTAGATACAGATGAACGGCTGAACCAAATGGCATGTGCTACTGATGGGGATTGCGAGAATAAACAAAAATACATTTAGCACAAGAGATACTAGACGAGATCTATAAAGGGTTTATAATATGTTATCGGATTATAGTATCTGGATACTTTGGCGATCCATTTTCACTAGCAATGCGAGCGTCACATGGTTTCCAATCGTTTGTCTCTCACATATCTGTCGTTTATAATGATGGTCTGCTTCGAACAAGTTAACGTAAAGTTGACACTGCGGAGCAGACGGTTGGCCTTAGCCACAGCAA
Source organism: Parelaphostrongylus tenuis (assembly GCA_019055375.1). Taxonomy (NCBI): domain Eukaryota; kingdom Metazoa; phylum Nematoda; class Chromadorea; order Rhabditida; family Metastrongylidae; genus Parelaphostrongylus; species Parelaphostrongylus tenuis. The sequence continues at coordinate 50,020 of JAHQIW010002292.1, read as the reverse complement.
CGTGCTCATATCGTTCGAGTGGTCTTCCAAAAAGGCGTTTGCATTCTTTTGGAGTTCACTCTACTGCTTATTTTGTCCAACTGCCTTACAAAGTGGTCTCCCTCATTAGAGTACTATCCAGTTTAATTGAATCACTTAAGCGCCCTTTCTTCATGTGTTTATGCGTAGCCAAATCACTTTTCTTGCATCGCTGAGTTCATTAAGCATCGTCACTGCTTCACTAATGCTTTCAAGTTGATGACGGCGGCCAGAAAACGTAGATTGGTAGGAATCTTCATCTTTACGTATGCCTTTTCTTCTCAATCGAGCAATTTCATCGCCATTGCAGTGTAGCAGAGAACAGCATTAGCGATATAGTGTCGTCTTGTTCACCCCTCTTTCGATGGGTATGGTAAGAGACCGATGGAAGAGTGATATTCATGAGCTGCCGTTTCGATAGTAGTTTGCTATCACTTGTATACAGCACAGGTATACTTTGATCACTGAGCGCCGACAGATTCACAATCGCTTTGACGCGAATGGCTCTCCCGTAGTCGGCAAAGGTTAGAGCATGGATCATAGATTATCCCAGCACACTTCAATGTTCCGTAACATGGTTTATAAGTGGCCTATGCGACAGAATACTTTACTGAGTCCTGCTTATTCATCTGGCAGTGCTTCATCTTAATCTTAATCTGCGTAAAAGGACGATTTTTGTGATGAGCTTGTATAGCACAATTAACACGCTCAGTGGGCGATACTTACTAAGATCCATACTATCACACTTTTTGGAAGGATGACTGTACGCGATATCTTGAACTAGTTTGGGGCTTGCCCTTTTGAGGATAGGATGTCAAATCTCTTGCGAGAAATACATGCAGATTGTGGTGATCATCTTTGAGTAATCTGGCAGTGATATTATCATACCCTATGCCTTGTCCTTCTCCATGATTTCGATCGCAACTCAAACTTTGAGGGCGATGATTCCGGGTGAAATCTTGTCAGTGTTAATTCCAGGTTCTAGATGGGAATTATGTATGTAAAGGATAAGATTGATGTAAGACTTATACATATCAATTCCATATCATGGAAAAATATGGTAATCATCTCTTTTTCATTAAACAGAACCCTTAACAAAATATAGTAGTTTCGGAGATTTCAACGGTATTTCTTCAATCTAGATCGCTCTCGTGCAGATTTTAACGATTTTTTCTGTCTATACCGACATAGATCCTCCTGCTGAGATCTTCTACAGCTGGCATTTACTATTAGTCTAATTAGATGAACTGTACAAAAACAAAGCTTCAGTTTCCTTTTCTTCTCAAGCAGCCCACTGATAATAGTAAAAATGCGATCTCGATTTGGGAGATTTATGTTAGTTGGCGCAAGTTTCATTTCTATCGATAAGCTCTAGGGAGTACTGAATTATAAGATAGCTATTGACTCAGTCATCTCTCTCTATTCCTGTTTATGCCGACGAACAACTAGGTTTGGCATTCCTTTTGTTTGTGTGAGCACAGACCATGCTTTCGAAATCCAGAGGAAAAAACGCAGAAAACCGAAGGCACAAGACAACAAATATTCGTGGAAGAATACGAAAATACAATTCTTTGTAAAATTGTGCACAACGAAGGGCCGGTAGTTTAGTATTGATCCTCCACTTCACCTTTAACACTCTCCGCCAATCAATGACGAGTGCCCCACTGGTCGCCCAGCATGGCTATCCATGAAATTGCAAGGAACTGTATTCAATCAGTATTGTAAGATATCATGAAGATAGTATCCTCTGATAAGCGATAAGCGCGAGGAGACAAGTTGAATGCTAAAGGTCTGAGGTTGCCAATAAAAATAAAGTGTGATACGATCAAGGCGATAAAAGAGCATAACAATAGAACAAGCTTTCTTTTGTCGCGGTCGCTATGTACACAGCCTACTAATCGCAGCAAACAAGTTTGTGAACAGATTTCTAACAGCTAAAGGACCTTGTGAAATTTAAAAATGCTTCCTCACCAATGTTGAGGAATGGTGCAAAAAAATTATCATTGCGCCAAAATTGTATTAGCTGACTTTTCTAACATGTAATTTTATAATATGAATGAAAAATAGAAGTTCAGTGAATGATGATAAATGCCAAATGCCTTCATTCTGATATAGTTGGCGTTGTTGTCCAAACTTCATACGTCTCACTAGTTTCAGTAAGTCGAACACAGTACGGCAGATCACCGAAGCGTCCATTTCGCAACTGAATCTAATAAATGAGATCCAAGATCTTCCGGTATAGGACTTGGTTATACTACGTCTGGGTGGCTGAATTCAATTCAATATATGCTTGTTACTTTTAATTCCAGCCGGTCCATCTGAAGGGCTCCCGCTTCGAGCTCGCTTCAATAGAAGTGCGATGGATCTGCGGAACGAACGAATGGAGGATTAAGAGGAATGACACTATTAGATTGATCTTATTCAGTGATTCAACAATACTGGTAAGTTGTTTCGACTGAAAATTCACAGACATGCATACACACATACAGACACACACAAATATGAGTGCATGCTTGTACAAGGACATTCACAAGCGAATGCATATAAATGTGCATTTATGAAAACGTACATATATACCTACATATGTACATTGACACGTTCAAAGCCGATGCATCTACTATGCACGTGAAATTTTAGATTTGTAAAAAGAATCACACATTTGGCGATGGAACCTTTTTGGGAAGAACGGCTATTGCAAAGACTGTGTCACGAATGTTTAAGAAACCGTATGAGTTAATATGTTTCTTAATTACAAAAAATACTTGATATGAGACAATTCGACATCACATAATGTGCGGGGTTTCAATTTTCTTTGCAATTGATTCGACGCGTTTCCTTTTCCTTCTATTGTCAACGAAACTTCTGAGATTTGCATTAAGGTTAGGTCCAAATGTTGCTTAAAAATTTCAAGATGTCGTCAATTGTTAGTTGAGCACTCTTCTCTTCCTCTAACTAAGCATCCATCTCCTGTTTTAGTTTTGCCTCACTTTTCATGTAGCTGATTAGTTTCCCCGGAAAACTTGGACTAACTTGCCGAAGCGTTCACAGTTCTCTAAAAAAGCGGAAGCCACCTTCTAAGACATATTGTGTTTTTGACAGAGTGATTCGACATTCCAAGACAAGTCAGGTACAGTCTCCTGATCGCTGAACCTTAACGATTTCCTTAACTTTACGAGCTCTGGCTGAGCAGTGTTTTCAGTAATTTATGTCATTGATATAATAAAAAGGCGTGTCAGTCTTCTAATACTCACATAGCTATGGTCGCTAAATAATTAATCTTATGAAAATAAATTGCATTTGTAGTGTATAATTTTGATCTAGGCTCGTTTTAGTTACCGATTTGTTATGGATCTGCAGGCTGCGAGATTCCGAGGCGTCAATTTCATTCATTGTCCGCGATCCAAAGGTGTCTTGTTCATCTCACGATAATTTTTATATACTTGTCAAAACTGACCAACATTCAACAAGTAGTTTCTCTACTAAAAATGTAAAAAATACAAACTGCAAGAGAAATGCCAATGGCCAACCTTTCGTTGAGTTCCAGTGATCCGAGACGGTGGCTATCTCAGTACTTTACGTAGTGCGCAATTCATCTTCTAGAAAGCGATCTCTTCTGCAATTCTGTTTTTTAAAGAACTTATTGAACATTTGAGTTTAATCAACTATTAAAAGAAGCATAGTTATTGAAACCTCTTCGTACGCATTTTTCTTGGCAAACATTGTCAATACAATGCATCAGCACTTCTAACGTTATCCGTTGTTAGAACATCAATCTATATCGATTGCTAGATTATTGTTTCCCATCAGGAGAGCTTTCATAATCCTCACTAAAGCAATTCTCAAAGGATGATCTCCCTTTATTCTAGAAAAAACGGGTGCATTGGAACGCACTACGATCTCCTGTTGGAAAATCGAAAACATTCGCTGCGACAGCAGTTGGTATGTTGTAGTGGACAACGTCGTAATGGAGAACTTCACGAAGTCGCTTCAAAATTTTATTTCGATGGGTGAGGTGAGTGAAGAAAATCTTCCTCAGAAAACGTCAATTTCCAATTTAATGACAATGCCTCAAACGTAGTCTTTCTCAGTGCTTTATTACTGTGAAATAAAATTATCAAGCATCTTAGGCGATCTCTTGAGAGAATCTTGAGGAAATGCGCTAGTGTTTCTACTTATTATCGCGCAGAAGCTTCGTTCTAATCACCATAAGTTTTCAAGACGCAACTGGAAAACATTCGACTTCATCTTCATTGTACAGAGTGAAATAATAATCGTTTACTGAGAAACATTATAAAGAAATCTTACAAATAAGTTCAATGAGTGTATTCATGATATCATACCATCGCTAAAAGCGGTCGAGCAAAAAAAGAATGCTTATTTCTTAACAATTGGCTCTATGTGCTGATAATCCGACTAGGCAAATTTCTAAACTTTCAAATTCAGAATGATCGCAGTCCTGTGTTTGAAGGGGAAATGAAGCTTACCGATGTGTCGCATGAGTGCAGAGGTGCGGTGAAGGAAGAGTTGAAAAGGTGTGTTCAAGGACGAAGCCAGCGTCTTGAATCAGACATAATAATTTTTGCCGACTTTATAGACTCGGGTACGAGCCGAGTCACGGTGACGACCATGCAATGAAAAAATTGCCAAAATTGAGGAGTATTTCGCGGCTACATGGGCTTGGAACTTCAACAGGTGTGAATAGCGTTGCTTAATTTCTCCTTCAACATAAATCGCTTCCAACATAACACCATTCTATCTTCATGTCAAGAATAAATTAAGATTTTATCACGCGGTTGTAGGGGCCCACGACCAGTAATCGAGCGACTGGATATTATTCAATGAAGACGAAACATGGGTAAGTATTAAGTCACCTTTCTGTTCAAAAGCGATAGAATGCGTTTTTGTCATCGAAGAAATCGATAAAAAAGTGAACAGCAGCGAAGCACACATTACCAAACGCAGCGTCATCGTAGACATGTGGTAAAACGTGGAAACGAACTGCCAGATTACAAACCCCTTCACCTGTAACTAGTTACTTCACCGGCTCCCTGGATTGCGCCCAATTTTCGGCTATTAATTTTTAACAATGTTTAAGCGTTAGCGAGGCGGGTAGGCCACAGCCATACACGCGTGTTCCGGAGATCCCACCCCTCCTCATCAGTGGCCCACGCAGTCGATGACTGGTAAGCGGTGATAGCACAATGTCATTGTATTCTGTGCCGTCACCACATACGCAGCCCTCCTTGCTACAATGCAGAGCTTAACGTGGGGCCATGGGCTACTGGCCATGAGAAGGGCGAGACCTCCGGAACACGCGTGTATGGCTGTAGCGTACCAACCTCGCTAATGTTTAAACATTCGAAAAAATTATATAGAATTCAGTTTATCTGGTCGCCTCGTGCGGCAGTATGGTGTTACAATATACCCAATGATATAGAGTCGTGTGTCAGAAGTTTTGCCTCAGGTGGATTTCAAACCCACGTTTCTTTCTATCTAAGGAGCGCGTGCTGAAGCGTTGAGTTATCGACGCCCTGTTGGGCACCACTCTTGTTGGCAGATAACGCATCGAATTATAGAAAAAGTGGTGTCAAAAAGAGCGTCGGTTGTGCAGCGATTCAGTGCGCGTCCCCGGATAGGGTGAAATGTGAGAAAAAGAATTTCTGTCAGTTTTTTTTACACTTTCGAATTTTAAGCAATGACTATAGCTTATCATAAAAATTAGATTTGATGATATTTATTTATTATCACTCAAATTTCTGATCAGTGAGTTTTTCCAAGAAGCAGTTTCTTTTGCATACTTCTAGACGTAAAATGTTACTTTCTCGACTGTAAGCCAACTTAAAATCTTCCTTCTACAAGCTAGCAATTGATTGCAAAAGGTCAGCTTTGTGCGATCAAAACGGCACTGGAAATCATGCGTACTGAAAGCAATGGGGTGCAACCCGATCTGAACGCCATATTACATATAGAAATCATTGCACTTCTACGCAAAAAAAAAATTAATTTCCACCATTTGCATTCTTGAATCTTGCTGAAAAGACAGATGAGCTTTATTTTCAGTAGGACTACTAAGTTGATTCATTACAGTTGCTAGCATGAGCCTTATGATTTGCTTCTCTTTCCAACTATCCAATGTTTAGAAAAGCACTATAGAAAACATATTAGAGCAATTCTAAGAATTTTTTCACAGTTTTTTGTTGTACATATACGTTTACTTTCGCCTTTATGTATAGAACTTAATCAAAGCATTATCAATCTGATAACATTTTTTACTCATTGATGTGATCTGTTATGGCACTTATACAATGCTAACCAAGTGTTCCGTTAGTGCAGTCTCATAGGAAGTCCTGTGCCTTTCGGTTCAGCCAATGCCCTTCTGATCCGATGATCTGATCAGTTGATATGCGGTGATGTAAATAAATCGGCGTTGATTTTCTTATCGGTAGTGATATATTTCCCTTCAAGGGATTGGCTGAATCGAAAGGCACCGCTCTTCTGATGCGCCTGTATTGGCGAAACACATGTCTAGCACTGTATGAATACCATACCGAACCTCATAAAAGGCTCAAAAATGTCATCAGATTATTAAGCATATAATTTTTGCGCTTCGAACAGTGCTTCGTTCTAGTTTACAGGAGAAAACCTCTTACACCAGAATCCGTTGAAATCCCTATCTTTGATAGCACTCGAAAAGCAGTAGAATAAGGTTATGTCTTCTGCAACTAAACTAATCTATTATATGATCTTATTAAACTCCACTTTGACTGTTTCCTTATTATTCTGTCAAGTTCGTTATATCTAGCAGTTATGGTCAGACATTACTGATAAACTTCAATCAAATGTAGGATTAAGTATTTCACCGTGGTTCCTTGATTGCATAAAGCGTGTGATAATATATTTAGTCTTTATTTAAAATAAAATCTACGGCGAAACTAACAGAAGAAAATATTTCAGGTCGACCGCGAGAAGTCGTAACCCTCTCCGTTTTCGAGCGTATATACTACACACCTTAGAGGAATGAACTTTACTTTCACGTACTCTGTGGTCTTTCCTTGTACAGTACATATAATGACAAAGAGACTTTATCACATCTGCTTGAAAAAAAAACGTTCTTATATATGTATCTTACATAGCAGTTCACAGTTCCACTGAAGGTAAACTCCACATTTGTGGTCTAAATTTACCAAGCGTATGGCATCGACAGAATCGAATGGGCACTCGAATGAACGATACGAAACGAAGGAAACGAAGTCGATCGGCTGCATTCAATGCATTTTCACTGCTGCGCCTACTGTATTATATAATGTAATCGCGGTGCCAATTCTGTCAATTTTAAATCATAATAATTAGGCTGAAAAACATTTTTATCGTTTAAAATGAGAGTCATTACAATTAACACACCTTTGCTGTCGAAAAATCAGTCAACTCTTGAAGCTTAGAAATCGGTAATTTGAGATTTGACAAGCTCTTAGAAAGCTTTTCTGCAATTAAATGATTGTGGAGGCGTTTTCCCACAAAAATTTGTCAGGATACTTGAAGAAATGATATTCGGTGGACACAAGGTTCGGCGAATATGACGTAGTAAAACTTTGTTGTATAGTTTGTTAGACTTTTGAAGTGCTTGTTTTGCGACATGTGGCCGTTTATAAAAACAGTCATCTCACTTTCGCAGCAACCAATTTTGCCTTCCCAGTTTATTTCAAATGGTGTGCGACAGTAAACTTTGTTCGACGCTGCGTTTTTTTTTCCACCACCACGCCTAGTCCTTAAGAATATCAGATTCGATAATTGCGTTGATGGTAAAATGTAATCAATGTTACTCTTGTTCGTATAAGACAGAGTGCGAAGATTAGGGTAGGTTTGCATGCGTTTGTTCCAGTTCATAAGGTATAAGGTGAGGAAATTAAACGCCTTTTTTGATTGGGCATCCATATGAACTCAAGCATCAGAGTTCAAGTAATGAACATAGAGTCGTTCACGATGAAGAAATTATCCTGCCGAGCCGTTCCACAATGATAAAATATGGGACCTCTAGCACTCATCGATAGAAACAATTTTGAGGAATAGTTAGCGACTTTGGGGAGTAACCTTACCCCTACTGTTTAATTTACAACTATTTGTTGGAGTGATATTAAGAACTATATGGCTTTCTGATAGTGGAATCCAGACACGAGGTGTAAGTCCATAGTGAGAATGAGAATCGCACCTACGAGACGACGTGTCTAAATAGTATCAGATTTGCAAAAGTCTGTGATCAAATTGAAACTGATATATGTGTGGCATTGCTCGAACATCGTTTTTTTAAACAAATGATAGCTCAATTGATAAATTGTATCTTTTAAACATTTACGCATTGTAAAAATATTCCATAAGATTGCAATCGTTTTGCTTTCCGATTCTTGATTAATTGGCCTTCATCGAAATGCAAAGCATAAAACTCGAGGCAACTGAATTTGTTAGCAATCCTAATTGAGATGAGTCCACTGTAATCATGTTCTCTGGAACAAACACTAATAGTAACAAAAATTAAATCCATAGAATTTCAAACGAGGAACTGTGAGAACATCAAAAAGATACTAATCTGGTAACAAATCGCGAGTAACGCATATGGCGCATTGGTCACATGTGCTCCGAAATACATATGTGGTCGCTCAATCGATGGTCAGTGGGCTCGATCTCGCTCAAAGTTCACCAGATTTTCATCCCTCTGGGGTCTGTGAAATGGTTCCAGACATTTGTGGGAAAGGTAGAAAGGTAGTAGGGGGTGACATGATAGATGGTAGGCCACCGCTAGTAATTCTAAAGGTCAAATAGGCATTAAATCACCTCAAAAGGTTGTTAATGGTTTGAATGCATGGCGCATACATCAGGGATTGGTGAACGCCGGATATCCGTTATTCTTTGATAAATAGCTACCGATTACTCAGAATATATTAGCAAGTGTCAATTCCGGCTTGTTCAATTCATTTACTCAATTTTCGATTTCAATTTTGAATTCAATTCAGTTTGCAAATTTTTGTCTTTTCGAGTCGCATCTTCGCATAACTCTGAGCAGAAATGTTACTGAAAAAAGAAGAATTTCAGGGCAAATAAGCATTCTTTCTGGAGAAAAAAAAACTTTGTAGAATTCTCTTCGGCACTGCTCTATTCTTCTGTGCAGATGAAAATTTGGTTCCAATTTGAAACGCAAATCTCAATTGAAAAGGACATGAAGTTGTAGCAGCACGCTAATCAGTCCAATAAAGAAAGTGGTCTTCTATTCGTTGCAACATTGCATTAAAAAGGCCTTTCTACAAGGCAAATACAGTACTAAATAGCTGCTTCTTAAGCTATAGACCTGGGTCAACGCGCTTGTGTAGTATAGAGCACACGCCGTCCCTAGGGTGCAACAGTAAGAAAAATCGCCTATTTCACTATGCTAGACGATCAAAGAAGATGATCGTGCACGATGTAGATGAACTATAACTTATGGCATTATTGACTGGAGAGGTAAATTTCAAAGTGTAGGCTGACTATTAATAAAATTCCAAATTCACCCTGCCATGAGGTTCTGCTTAGATAAACTCGTTTGTGCACATTTCTACTATGTTGTCTATATCGGATTTTGCTTCAGGAATAATGTGGAAAATACATGGAAGATCCATCTTATTGCTATTGATACACTTCGGTATTCCAATAAATTTCGCTGATTATAAGAGATTTTATAACTGATTCTACTAAAATATTATGTGGAACAAATAGAGCTCACAAGTTCGCATCCAGTTCAACGGTCGCCTCATCATTTTCTAAAATTTAGCATTTATGATGTTTGCCTTTCAGAATAGTTTTTTTCAATAAAAAAAAATTAAAAATAGCGTGTCAACTTTTTCTATAATCTATTTTCATACGTATCAAGGATCAATGTGAGGTAAGACAACGAGATGTTGAAATTTGAGGAAAAATTGGTATCTCAGGTGCTCTTCGAATACGGCATTACCCTCTTTGGTGATCTATCTGTTATCTACTGCATCAATCAAAGTCAGTTTCTTATCTATATCTAGACCATTTCCTCTTTCATATGAGAATTCATCAGTCATTCTGTTGTACTCATCCAAGTTAAACTGCAGTCCTTTTTTTTTTTTTCAAGAAAAATTAACTGAGACAAAAGCGAAGCAAGCGCTCCTGGACAGCACGCGAATCTAGCAGACAGTAATTCCTGGTGTCTTGAGTTCCAAGTTTTACTCATTTCACAACATCCTTAAGACAGAAGCACATATGAAGTCACAGGATGTGAAAATCTTGTAAAACATGAATTAGAAACAGCGTTCACTAGAAAGAGTATGAATGGAGAAGAAAATAAGAGCACAGATTGATGTTGGTGGTCAATTCAGAGTTTTCAAACCTATGATTATGGCTTCAAAATTACCTACTCAATTTTGATGACTAGCTTATGTGGTCGAGATTTTTATAGATGACCCGTTATCACACACATTTTCCTAATCCATCACTTTTAACATTCGATTAGTTTCCTCGCACTCATTTCCACAAAGGTCCTCAAATACTCTTTGGTACTTCAGCTGCTGCTTGAGACTTTTACCACTCCATGAATGTTGTAGAATGTTAGTCAATCGGTTCTTCATGCTATCTTGAAAATAGAACAGCTAAGGCTTCACCATGTAATTTGCAAGACCCACGCTGGAAAAAAGGTTAGATCTCTCATAAAGCGTGCGCCACCATCCATTGCTCTAGCCTCTCCCTTACGAAGGCACTCGATGCGAAGCGATATCATATAGGATAAGATCTCACGGTGCCTGCCACTGAACCGAGTCAGCGTTGTTTATCCTCCTAGACAAGTCTGAGACCAGTCTTGCACGAGTTTTAACGATCCCGGAGGGATAATGGCTTGATGAGCCATCAGTGCGAGATCGAACCATTTACCTCGTGCGCGACGCAAAACGCCACTGACCACTGCGCCAAATGTGCTCCAATTTATCGACGCCGAAGGGATCCAGTGGCGATATCATATGACTTGGAAACAGTTACCAATATATTGATATAGATCATTCACAGTAAACCCATTTTAGAAAAAAATCTAATGGAACGGTTTAAAAGTAATGAATTAGATTAGTGATATGCCAAATTTTTTTAAAAAATGAGCCACGCATCATGTGGTCTCTTAAGAGGGGCTGACGTATAGAGCTTGAAACACGTGTTTCGACCTTGCGGTCTCGTCAGTCGGGCAGTTATTCATTCTCGTCTTTTGCCAACCCTCTGTGTGTGCTCCAGTTCCCCACACCAAGAGTTAGTGCAGACGAACGTTTTTATACTCTATGTACACAAAAAGTTATCACCAAATACAGAGTATTGTACACTCGATTATTCATGCTAGTATATTCAATATATCATATCCTTCGTTTTGAGTATTTTTCTTGATACCACAACACAAATTTCAATATTAAAAAAGTATTTTTTGAGCCACGCAGGTCATGTGGTCTGTTTAGATGGGCTAGACCACATGACATGCGTGGCTCAAAAGTGATTCTTTGGCATATTGAAATTTGGGCAGTAGTCTCAAGAAAACACTCGAAGCGAAAGATATGACATAGATGATTGATAGATGACTAGACATCGCTTCTTATGACCGAGTAAGAAGTTTGTTGATTTGTGGAATCGATGAACTCAATTAGAAGACTTTGCGTGTCGTTTCAAGGGTATTTGTGACTTTTCTATCGCAACACTTTCATCCAATATTTTTCACAATGAAATTCACAGTTCTCTAGCAGACAGAAAATACAAGCACTTCAATCCTTTCACAAATCTAATTTCGAACTGTAAACGACAGAGCAGTCCGTGTTTAGACACGCTCATCGTATGGTGGGACATTGTGGTTCGCGATTCCGCTTTTCTTCGCTCTTTCCTTTCTGAGAACTGAACAATAGAACCACCTACTAAAAAACGTCAGTGGCTCTTACGGCAAATATGGGGAGATTACGGTGTATCAGTATCGCGCTCCCATCGGCGATCGTGAAAGGAATTTACTTATGCAGCATCTGAGAGCATCTCAACACACATACACGCACACACACACAGATATAGGCAGCACAAAACACACACATAAATCCGTGCACACTCTCAAAGACACACATACGCACGCATACACACTATACAATCATGCATACAGTGCATACAGAAACACACACATAGACTAGCCCCCAAACGTACGAACACAGACACATACGTTCATACACATACATTCACACATACATACATACATATATACATACATACATACATGCATACACACATACATGCATACATACATACATACATACATACATGCATACATACATGAATACACACACCACATGCATACATACATACATCATACATACATATATATATATATATATACATACATACATACATACATACATGAATACATACATACATGCATACACTCATACATGCATACATACATACATACATACATGCATGCATATATGCATACATACATAGATACATGCATACACTCGTACATACATACATACATACATACATACATGCATATATACATGCATACATATATACATACATACATACATACATACATACATACATGCATACACACATACATGCATACATATATACATATATACATACATACATGCATACATACATGCATACATACATACATACATGCATACATGCATACATACATACATACATACACACATACATGCATATATATACATACATATATACATACATACATGCATACATACATACATTACATACATACACACATATAAACACAGAATGAGATTCGAAGAAAATCAAATCAAAAGATTTGCAGGTGGGTGAAATCCAAATTAGGTATCTGCTAAAATAGGAGATTGGGCGAAAACGTGTTCTTACTAACCTTAATTCAGTCAGGAGATCTCAGAAACAGTTGAAATGTGTCTGACTCGGGCTGGAACTTGAATAATATACAACGATTAATAAGATTTCATGCAGAAGTTGTAGCCGAGTTTCGGCTATGTTGGGACGCGCATTACCACTATACCATCGAGATCGATGCTTTGCTATAAAATTGTTTGCTCCTATCACTCAGCTCCCCTGTATATTAGCATCATAACACTGCTGTCAGCGCTAAATTAGAAACTTACGTAGATCATATACACGTTGCAGAAAAAGTACTGCCAGTTTATGTGTTTTATTAAATTTATCACTAATATGATACTTGTTAATTCTGATATTTTAGTTGAATTTTTTAAATTTTTATCGGGGATCTGTTTTATTTGTCTATCTCAGCCCTGCTCAGGTAATGGATCGTGAAAATCAACGCATCGCAGAAAGTGATTTGCACAAGACGGGAATGGAAGCCGCCGACATTGTTAGAATAACTGATTTCAATCCAAGTCTACAGAGCCGTGAACGTTTCAAGAGTCTGGAAGGTTCGAGGACTGTCCTCGAAAAGGTAGTCTAATCATCGTGCCTACTGCGGAAATCACCCAGAAGACCGTTATCAGTTTCAAAAAATTTTGGATCGTTTGATGCGCAAAATGGCCAAGGTCTGAGATTAGCGAGAAGAGCACTCAAGACGTTGCTAAGAATAAGCTGAAGCAGAAGATGGTAAAAAAAACGGCTTTCAAATGCTCGCCGAATGATTCGTTTGATAGCTGGTGCTCCTTGGTCGTAGGTGTTCAACGGATAGGAGGAATTTTACAATCGAGCCACTTTACAATCGCCAGATTTGGCGCAAACTTTTCAATAAAGGTTAGCAGAAGTCCGCATTGGCGAAAACAATTAGCCGCAATCATTTTCTCGCCCCTGGAATAATTTGGACCAGCATTTGCGCCACCGGAAAGTGCCGCTGGTTTTCATCAACGGAAGCGTCAAAATCAGCGCAGTCCGCCATCAGCAGCAAGTTGCACGGGGCGTACCGAAGTTTTGCAGTACTCGACACTTTGGAGCTGACGGAGTTATGCTTCAGCAAGACTGAGCTCCTGCTCACTCGGCCCGCTCAACGATTGCATGCTGGCAGGGGCCCCTTCCAAGCTTTTGGGGAAGAAATATTTGGCCGTCAAACTCACCAGATCTTGGCTCAATGGATTACTAATGTTTACCATGCGGAAGGAAAAGTTTCGACTATTAGCTACATTAGCGTAGAAGCGCTCAAAACGGCTTTGACATACTTTAGGGCGAAATAGCAGTGCGAATCTCAGCGAGCATCGCTAAAATTTTCATATGCGACTTCGTAAATGTCTAGAGACCAGAGAAGGCAATTCTGAGACAAACTTTTTTGCCTATTGTTTTAATTGTTAATCGAATTGACGTAACTATTTCTTCATTCAAGTAAATGCTTCTGTTTATCTAGTACTTTCTTGCAGTTAAAACATCCGAAAACACTGACTGTATTTTTCTCGTATCTATATAAAATATTTGTTTGGTTAATTGAGCAAGATGCTTATATACGCTTAGCAGACTGGACCCATGGACCGTTCGTTCCTGGCACCTTCTATGACTTATATTGCGGGAGTGAAGCAGAGCAAAGGCTTCGGTAGTGTAGCGGCCACATGGGCTCTGCATGAGAGAACGATAGGTTCAAATCCCATTGGCAGTTCAGAGTTTCCATGTAACTCAACGTCCTTGGTATAAAATTGTAATTACTGTATCTGTCTGCGTATGTCTCAGCACAGCATGAAGACAAAAGAATCAGATATTGTTTGTGTCAGACTTCAGCGGTACTTAGATTTACGTTTTCGTTGTTCACACTCAGTAAAGTAACACTATTGAACCGACATCGGTAGAAATCAGAAATGTAAAGGCTCATCCAAGATAGCAATGCGTGAGTTTGCCGAATACTTTGTACTGTACAATGACTCGATAATATCATCATCTTCAGCATCACATCGGTTTCAGTTGGCGTACGACTCACGTTATCCTCATTAGAATTACAACGAAGTCGTCTACCACAACGTTGCTGCTTTCGCTGACGTCGTGATGTTCGGAGTTATTCTGTTGTTATCTTTTGTGGAGTATCACGCGAAATGACAGCAGTTTTCACAGAGTCCTTCTTATAA
This sequence comes from Parelaphostrongylus tenuis, assembly GCA_019055375.1. Classification (NCBI taxonomy): domain Eukaryota; kingdom Metazoa; phylum Nematoda; class Chromadorea; order Rhabditida; family Metastrongylidae; genus Parelaphostrongylus; species Parelaphostrongylus tenuis. The sequence continues at coordinate 34,940 of JAHQIW010002292.1, read as the reverse complement.
ATTACCAGTGATGGTTAAGTATTGGTGTAGACGCCTCGGCTTAGTGATTGTCCATCGTGTGCATGTATGGGTTTGTGTATACATGTGCTTGTATGTACGTGTGTACGCGTGTATAAGTGTATCTGTGTTTGGTGATTTTCTCAAATGTTGAACTATGATAAACCTTTTCCAAGATTGTCGATTAAAACGCGATATCAAATGTCCCGTAATTTATGCATATTTTTTATGAGACCCTAGAAACGTGGGCTCCACTGGTTTTACTGAGGCGGTAGTTTTGCTATTCAGCTTTCACAAAAGGAAGAACAAGAAACAAGACAACGGCTTACGTTTTGACGTTATTAATTAGAGGTGATGACTCGAATCCATTCTCCACAATTCTTCGTCTTTGCTGTAGTCTCTAGAGTTCATATAAATTAATTTCTATCGACTTTCTGCTGAGATGGTTACAGTATGCGCGAATGTATCCGAGTACGGTAACATCACTATGTCTCAATTTTATAAATTTTGAGAGCCTTCATTCACTTCATACGCCAGCGGTCTTAGACAATCGGCTTTTGATTACTAGCACTGCAACAATCATGCATAAATGTCCCTTCCGTGAGGCTCCCAGACTTCAATGTCAAAATTTCTTTCTTCAAAAGCTTACTGCTTTTGCCTTACATCAAGAATAGTACACCAATGAAAGTGTGAATTTCCGCCGACCTTTAGCACTTTGTTCATTAGAAACACTGAGTGTGCTGTCGCACCATACGATCATGATCATATTTTCTTTGTTCATTAAGATAATGGCATGGACTTGTGAATGATTCGGCTAACCTTTTGAGGTATTCGTTTTCTTCAGAGACAATGACTCAAGCCGAAGGTTCATTCATTCGTTCTCGTTGTTGCCCTTCTTCATTGAAGCGACGCTCCGCCGAAGAATCCTCTACTCAGATGAAGCGAAGGTGCTGATCCACAACGAGGACGAACGACGATGGACAGTCGACCTATGTGATTGGCTCTGAAGAAGACGAAACGCATCGGAACAATAACCAAATAAAACTCTTACTAACGACCGTGTGCTATTGTCTTATTCGAAGAAAATAGGACTGATTGATTATGCCGAGGTTATAGGAATGCCGCTCTACAGAAAAATTTAATGTTTGTCTTCTTGATGTCGTTTGAAACGATTTGATTGGAAGAAATAACAAGGTATCTCGGCACTAATCTCAAGGCACTGCATCTACACAGCTTTAATCTTAACCTCCTATTCTTTTTTTTTTTGATTATTTTATTTTTGAACGTTTCATGATGTTGAATTGGTGCGAAAGCGTTGGCGGTTCATGCATTTTGAACCTTGCCGTGTGATACTGTAATAAAGTTTTGAATTAATACGGTCATGCTATATATTATTTCAATGCACATTCCCCTCTCTATGCCGGACTACTTATGATGGTTTAGTTGCTGTTTATTTTACATTTATTTTAGACTATCGAAAAAATGTTGGTTTGTGCAAAAGTATTAATAGTTCCAGCTGACAGAGACAACTCGTAACTGTCGAATCTTCTAGTGTTTTTACTGCCTTTTTCGCAGCGTTAAAATGTTTCATATATACCTAATGAAACTGAGTGTTGAGCGATAACACGACCTCAGACGGGAGTCGAGCCCGCATTTGATTCATACCGCGGACGCGTGCTATCGCTACACTACTTAGGTATGTCCGCATAACCATTCATCAGCACCATATGGATGGAAAGCATGTTTGACTCCCGCTCGAAGTCTTATTTTTGCTCACCACTTGTAACATCAACTGCGCATTTGACACTAGGAAGTGCTTACGAACGTACGGTTTAGCGGCAGTCCAAGAAGTTTTGTAAAGGAAACAAGAGGCTCGGAGATAAGGAGCATAGTGGCCAGCGATGGAAGCTGATAACGACTGAATGAGAACACTCGACAAAGCTATTCCTCTGAAGACTTAATGAGATGTGCACTGGAACTCTGCTTTGACTAATCCTACGCTATTCGAAGCCAACTGAGAGTGCGGAAAAGATTAATGCGAAAGTAATGACGGTTTGATTACAGCCAGCCGACAGCCAATATGGCTCAACGAATGCTGCAAAATTTGAACAAATTGGGCTACGAAGCTTTGTATCATCCTTCATATTTGCCATATCTCGCGTTCACCGACTGCTACTTCTTCGAGCATTCCGCTATTTCTCCTTTTACGGAAAACGCCTCTACAACCGACAGGATACAGAAAAAACGCTCCCCAAGAGTTCATCAAATCCCGAGGCACCGATTTTTGCGTTTGCAGGAATGAACAAGCTTATTCCTCGTCACCAAAAATGTGTTATTTTACAATTTATTCAGCCGACTCGTCATCACAATTTTCATTGTGCACAACCCAGTACTTTTATCATTCAAATTGCTTTTCGTCTTTTCCTTAAATTACGTAGAATACTCGTCGAGCATGTCTCCTTGCAATCTCGAGGATAGCCTAGCTATGGTGTCCCATAGGGTGTTCTTGTTGACTGCCTGAGCCTCGACGCGCATCACAAGCACTGGACTACGGCGCCTCGTTTCGACTGTGATACTTCCCACTTCTATTAATAAACATGCGTTCAAGCCTAATTGTAATCATTCTATATCAAAAGATCGACTGTTTTTGAAACCCCCAAAAAACATTCAATATAATTCCAAAAAAGAATGACAATTCCAAAAAAGAAAGAATATAGTTTTGATCTAACAGCAAAAATCTATCGACTGAGAGGTGGTGATGGTACAGTGTCATAGTATACTGTGCCATCACCACATACGCCTCCCTCCTTGCTTCAATACAGGGCTGAATGTGGGGCGGGGGGTCACTGATGAGGAGGACGAACCTCCGAAACACCGGTGTATGACCCTGGCGTAGCAACCCCTTTTTTGAGCTTAAATCATTCTTTTTTGTAATCATTCTGTCATAAAATTCACGGCAAAAATCGCTATCACTTTCACACCAGACGTAGCTTATTGAAAAATCGAAGCAACCCTGCATACAAAACATATTGCAAGTAGATCACTGGAGCCCAACTGCACATTTCGTATATTCATTTTCAACTTCTTCATTTTGATAATCGCTGAACGGAGGATGGTCAGTTTAGGGAGTTGACTAATTTAGCAAATAGCTGCTGCTGTGATGTCGCGTCCTGCGATTTTCTATATCACAGAGTATGACATTTGTTATCTTAGCGACTCGGAAAGGTTCAAAATTCGTGTTAATACTGCATCACCACTTTCATATCAAATTCATTTCATAGACATCTAAACATACGAAAACATAACAACGCTTCGACTTGAAAAACACACTTTAAACTACAAAGAAACACGAAAAAAACCACCAAAAACAAAACATGTCAATTTAATACGGCCACCTAATTTTGGGCCTAAAAAACCGAACAATTTGCATGTCATTTGGCGAAGAACCTTCGATCGTGTTCATTCAGAGATCGTCGTCGTCTTTCGGCAATTCTGTATCACCGGTTTTCTTCAAATCGTCCTCATACTGGGCAGTCATCATTGGATCCATTGTGACCTAAAGATGAAATACGTGGTACCTATCACTCTGGAAGGAAATATAAGACAGATATTTTACGACAGATCAGTACCTCAGGAGGTGCCAAAGCTGGCATAGCAATAAACTCAAGGTTGGGATCATCCAAAAGCTTGCGTGCTAGCCACAGAAAAGGCTTCACAATATTGTAGTTGGACTTTACTGATATGTCATAGTATTGTCATAGTATTGCATATTCTTATTGCGATGAAAATTAATTTCTCTTAGCCTTGACCTTCCGATCTTTTACATCAACCTATCAGCAACAGTGATTTAAGAGCGTGCAACAACATAAGAAATTCGGTATATTACCATTCCTTTTACTGCCAGGTAAAAGCCTCATAATTTCTGATAAAGACTCTCTCATTATGACACGAAAATATTTAGTAAAGAGCCCAGTAGTGAATTGTCCAAAAGGAATAACAAAGTAAGACTATTAGTCAATACGTTCTATCTTGATTAGGAAAAAAGGAGAAGCCGATATAAGCCGATGTTCACTCGTCCTAGTGAGGTATTCGTTGTTGCTCGAGTCCGATCTCACCCGGCAGTTCCTTTCTACAGAGTAGTTGAGAGTGATAGTCAGCTGACAAAATTTTTTACTCAACAGACAAATCATCCTACAAGTGTCGGTACTTTACTCGCCAGCACTCAACGTTAAAAGTCTGTGAACCGTATCACTGTCAACATTGGAGCAACGAAATGAGAAGTCTTGAACTTCATGGGGAAATAAATCGAGTCGAAATAGCGCAGTATTGCTGAAGCTATGTTTTCCGACAGCAAAAATATGACTACTATAGGCTTATATGGTCGCGATCATATGTAAACTCCATGATAGTAAACAGATCAGGCACTCCAAGACCTTCTTAAAATATCTTTTGAAGTCTATAAAGATAAAGTTGCGCAAGACAATATCTACCTTCTACCAGAAAGATAATTAGCAAGTACTAACATATTCACACACGCATACCACTATATGTCTCTTCGATCACTGATATAGGATTAAGGATGGAAACTCTCAGAGATAAACCTTGCATTCGACTTCATCAAGCATCGTCCAAGATGACTTTTGGCATATCTGACCTTATAATAAGTCGTGTTAGTCCACCGATATATCCAGTCACAGCTGCAACCCTTCCAACAAATCCGGTGCGAATTGCCAACCCAGGAGCGAAGGTGATTCACAGGGATGCTCTATCACTGCGCTACAAGCGCCCAAGTCGATTACAGACACATGCGATATGTTTGATATTACAATCGGTCTGCACTTCTCAGTGCGAAAGCAACGGTGACATTAACGTCGGGTAATGCAAGGCTTCTACATGTGGAGGTTTTAGAGAGAAGGAAATGTGCACAATCATATTAACATTCATAAAACGTTTCTCATTACATTTTATAAAGTTCTAATGATTATCCATATGCCACTGTGTATTTGTTCACAAAGTACACAAAAAGAACTGTCTGCGCTAATAAAGTGCTTATACAAAAATATATTGTGTTCAGTATTTGAAAAATTAATCTGAATAAGAAACTATAATTACGATCACAAGATAGTTTCTTATAAAGAGGAGCGGATTAATCTAAGCAGGACTTATTGGATACAATTCAATACAGAATACTATTCATTACAGTGAAGTAATGACTGACGCTTTGGTAATATCGCTCTCTTAAATCAACGTGATCATTCCAGGCTCTAATGAACGCGATATTATCAAAATGTCAGTCATTACTTTACAGTCTTTGGCAGAAATTTGTATTGTATTATATCCAATATATCTGCAGTGACAACCTCGCCGTTATTCATTGAGAGCGACGTTGAATCACTCTTTGTTTACCGATTTCAATAAATAGTAGGTTCTGGAAGCAATTAGAACAAGTGAAGTATACCTTATTTCCGCAGAGGACGATAGGTATATTTTCGCACACTCGTACTAAATCACGATGCCAATTCGGAAAATTCTTATAGGTCACACGAGCCGTGACATCGAACATTATTATAGAACAATGCCCTGTGTTTTCAACATTTTTTAGGCAATAATTGTAAGGTATTGAAAGTTAAAAACAATGAAGGAACCTCCGTTGTAGTAGCCGTCGCGAAGGCCACCATACAATTCCTGCCCTGACGTGTCCCAGACGTTAAAGCGGATCTTACCTTGGTTTGTATAGAAAATCAACGGTTGCTCTTCTGCTCCAAGTGTGGCTGCAAAGAAATGACTGAATCTTATGAAATATCCTTTTAGTCTTCTAACTACATCTCTGCTCTACGAAACTACTGAGAAATTCTTAGAGTAAGTACTTTGAGTACATTGCAAGTGGTAGAAAACCTTTCAAACTATTTTTAGTCACTGGAAACGCATGATACATTGTACTGTACTGCAATAGAGGTAGGATAGCGTAGCAATTAGTGATGCGGCGTTTCAGAAAGCAAAGTGATAAGCAAGGCGCTGGCTCGATCCCTTCCAGAAACACTCTTTCACTATTAAGCAGCAAACGCTCTTCGCTCGTCTACTCCGGAGTAAACAAAGAAAATCGCCTCGAGCAACAGTCTATAACAGTCATATGGCGTTAGAGGAGTGACAGCAGAACATGAGCCCCCGCAGTGCAGTGGTTAGCACACGGCTCGTGATAGGACGAAGCGCTGGTTCAACTCCCGTCGAATGTTAGCGGACTTACAGAGAAGCAAAATGCTCAGTCAGCAATCGAAGTAAAACGAAAAATAATAGAAGACCTTTGTGGTGGATGAAATATAACGGAACGAATGCAAGGAATGCTAGTTTCTGCAAACTAGATTGTGATGACGTATAAGAATAGAGAAAGAAGCCCGGCATTAACCTACCCGCTAAGGGAGAACCATGCAATCGTCTTATATCCTTAGCTTCGCTTAAGGGTAAAGGAATAAATGTAAAAGATAAAAAGGGTGCTCTCGGCGGTGCTTCATCACCGAGAGATGCGCCACGCATCCGATTCGATCCGTAGTATGCTGGGAGTGACTAAATGAATATCTGGCCTTTACAACGACTCGCGGTGGAATACCGCTAAATCGGATCAGTGCTGCTTGCCCTCTCAGTCAAATCTGAGACTAGGATGGTACCCTTTAACAGCCCCAAAGAGATGGTTGGCCTGGTGAGGCATGAGCGCAAGATCAAAGCATCGACCTTATGTGCGCGCTCAACACCTCTAACCGCTGTGCCATCTGGGGTCTTAATGACTAATTCTATGAAATAAAATAAAAAAAATCAATTGTATAAAGAGAACTTGCCGACATATTTCTTCTCGAATTCGTCAGTTAGATGGCGTTTGACAAACGTGGTCTTTCCCGTATCACCGTCGCCGATCAAAACGAGTTTGAAAGTCGGGATTCCGACTTTAGCATTAGCCATGACTAAATGTTAGATCATTCTTACAAAACTGAAAAGGAATTCCAGAGAGGAACAGACAATCAAAAGGAACGAGCAACGAAATTCAAAACAAAACGTGCACGCATTCAGCCATAGGAAGGTTTTCTGAACGATATGAAGCAATAGATCAAAAATCAATCAATAACGGCCAGCCGACGCGATTGGCGGGTTCCCAGAATTGGGTGGGAGTCGGAATTCGATAGAGACTCAGAAACAGAGCAGAAATTCGGAAAATATAAGTCGCAGAAAGAATAGGTTTCCAGCCGCCTAGCCAGGATGAGCGTGGTGGGGTAACGAGCGCCAAAGGAAATACTGTCGAAGCGACCGCTGCACGGCCGCCCACCCACTAGCGCACGCGTCGCGGCTCTTGGCATGATGCCAGCAGCTGGTGGTCGAGAGATCGGAGCAGGGGGAGAGTTTGAGGGGCACCAGTGCTCATTTCGATTATCTTTTTTAGGACGATCGATCGATTTGTGATTGTGTCTGGTGTGAGTTTCTCATGTAGAGCGAAAGTAGCAGGTCTAGTCGATGGTCGGTTTTATTGATCAGTCAGCCCAGGGCTTCGATCAGAAGAAGCCCTTGTCATGGCTGCCATCAAGGCTAGGCTGCCAAGTCTAAGCCATAATATCGATTTTCAGAGCCTCCTGTTGTACACTCTTGATGAAACCTCTGAACCTCTTGATAAATTCATCTCTAGCATCCTGACTGCCTTATGGTTGACCGCCAGAGCCACACACTTGGGTACTGTCGCGTTACAATTGCTGTTGTACCTCAACGTCTGTCTCAAAATCCTACATTACAGCTTTGTCGCAAGAAACCTTGAATTCCCACGCGAATTTTGGTGTGACATAACGCCTAAGTTATACTCGATTACCACTTCAGAATCAGCGTAAGAGAAGAGCAACATACAACAACTCCGCACAATGGCACTTCACATTTCTAAACTCAAAATAGAACACCCTCTGAATCGATATTAATGAATTTAAGGATGGAATAAAATCAATAACCTTGGAGTTTAAAGTCAGTACAGAATATGGGTCATGATGAAGGTTCATATTGAAAAAATGAGGAATTTTTTCCTGATCCGGTAAGTCGCTAAGAATGAGTAATGCCGCAATTACACAAAACGCGCCATCTACGGATCATTCAATCCAGTGTCATCATTTGAACAGCCGAATCCATTTTTTTTTCTAATTTCGCGTGATTCTTCAAAAAACTTTGACTATGGAGGCTATCAATTGCCTGTATCTTTTTTTTTCCTTGTAGAGAAAATAGCGAAATTTTTATCCTGAAAAGAATACGTTGTCCACAACCCAGCCATCCCAAAAACCTCCATTGCTTCATTGGGAGAACTCACCGAACCAAGATTTTAGTCCCATCAAGCACTAAATCAACTTTCAACATACTCACCGCTTCCTATAGGTTCTCCATTCAAATGCTCAAATTGAGCTACCAAACGAATATCGCTTAGATTTGAAATGAACCTTCCACATAAGAAAAAACTCTTTATATACTCTCTCATAATATCACATGTGAGTACGCAGCATTTTGTTTTTGTCGTTTAGGGTTGGATCGATGGTAGTGACGCTTCCAAAACCTTACACTCCAGCGTTTTATGTTCCTGGATGGATGGTTGATGACTTCTACTGTAAAACGTACTCCGTTATGCGTCAGTGTCCTATGCGTGCTTGGCGAGAAATTCAATCCAGAATCATCCTTGCCGTCTAGGTATCCCCTTATGCGGATATAACGTACTTAACCATTTCACATATGTATTTTTTCGCCTATGCTGGACATGCTGGTGCATAAAAAGCCATCTAAATATAGCAGTCTTATTGCATCATAGTACTACTCAAATCGCGCAGTTATTCATGTCAGAAGATGTTTGAAGATGTCTTCTATATGATAATTCTAGGACGCGACCATCGTGTACAGTACGACTGTGCCCAGGTGTCTGGCTCTGGCTGTCAAGGTGCTAAAGGTGGTTTCGATAGTGCAGCAACGTGACACGTCAACCGTGTTCCCCCGGCTTGGCGACTGATCGCTAGACAGCGCTTATTTCTACCGTATATATCTCAACATTCTTGCCAACGGTTACTGTGACTATTTGATTTTTCATGTGTTAGAACTATTTAGTCTTCTTTCTCTTCCGGCTAGTCTATTCGAGATCTGCTTATATCTTCTATGTGTGGTTGTTCGACATCCCATGATTGGATCACGAGAGGTAAGGTGCGTTCCACTCTTAACACCTATGTTGCCATTGGTCGACACTCATAAGCCTTTTCGTCTATGTCTCTACGCTCCTCCGGAGGTGAGATTTGACGTTGGCGCTTTGTCGGCTCGTTTGTATGAAATGATTTTGTCTAAACTATTTTAGTGTCATTCAATGTCTCTACCATGATTTATTATATATAAAGTCGGGCTTTTGTAATGTCGCTCGATGCGTTCTTTGTTTGTGATGAGCGTAGTTGAATTCTAGAAAAGCTTCACTGTTTTTACACTGCATGATCTTTCGTCCATGACGATGCATAAGGTGATGACTGGTTGTGGTGGTAGTTGTGGCGATCTATTTGTCTACGAGAATGACACCGTTGAAGACTGGTTTAACTGCATGAATCGGTTGTTACTAGACATGAACTTCTGCGATTTTGTATTATGTAAAGAGTATCTAATAAAGGAGTCACTACCCATCGTGTTTCACTTATATTCACCGGAAAATTCCGTTGTAGTATATTTTTCATGTGATTGCGTTACTGGAATATTACAGATATTCAATGAACCATACCATACGTGATCCGATTCTTGCTAGTTGCCGCTCAAATCCGCAAACATCATCCATTTTACACACGATAAACGTATCCTTCAGCACGAACATCACCGTAGCTTCTAAACGTATTATTTTTTCTTTTTTCTAGCGTGCCGTACTGCCTGTTCTGCATTATCCATGAACTCCGGATTGGCATCGTTTTGTTTATGTCGATCACGTTGGAGCTCTTTGAATCCTGGTTTGCTTCGATCACCGCATAACCAGTCATTGATGCATTCATGTCTTATCCAGAGTCTCTTTCAAAGCGGAGGAAACATTAACATTTGACTAACAAGGTATCGATCGTTCTCCCTCGTCTCGCCCTTACTAAACCCTTGCCACGTCACTCGCCTTGTCGAACAACCGGTAAACAACGTTACAAAAAATGTAAAACTTGTTTTTGTTTTCCTCACTAAAACGTATTTCCAGAAAGAAAGCATAGTAAAAATTAAGAAACATTTCGCTGTTACATGGTCTACTGATAGTCTAGAAGAAGAGCTTTGTCTGGCGAGGTTTAAGGCACAAATTAAAAGACCAGAGGGCATCGAAAGTTCAGAAGAGCTTCTCAAAAATCAAACACATCTTTGATTTTTTTGAAGCTCGTCTTATAGTTTGAGTATCATTACTCTAAAGAGGGAGTTTTGTGCAAAGAAATATAAGCCAGATCAAAATTAAAAACACGTAATCTTGTGAAACATGATATTGTTTTGAATGTTACAGCGTTACAGCGTTCAATGGGGTGAATTGAAAAAACAAACGGCATGGAGCTGTAGCCTCAGATCTTAGCTTTCGATTGTTACTATCACTCCTATGAAAAGTTTTTCTCCAGCGAAGAGATCGGTTTTTCATTTGTTTCCTCTCATCAGAAAGATCCCACGACTTCTGTAGCAGCTGGGTAGCAGTGCGTCAATCCAGTATAGAATTTCGGAATTTGCCTTCAAAACTTATATATCATAATACAATAATGTAATTCAAATGCTTTTCCCGAAAGACTGAAAATATGTTGTTTTCCTTCAGCTCAATGATTTTTCACAGGATAGCGCCATTTGTACTAGTGAACGGCATGGTACCCTTGCTTCTTAACAGATTTTATTGCATGCAAACATTGACAACTTGGTAGGTTTTTTTTGATTGAAGGGAGCAGTGGACTTAAAGCCATGAACAATCAACAACTGGTTGTGCGGTGATCGAAGCAAACCGGGAATCAAATAGCTTCGAAGTGATCGAGATGAACAAAACGATGTCAATCCGGAATTTAGTGATAATGCACAACAGGCAGCGTTGCATCTTAGTGCGTTAGTAACTGCAAATGTTCGATTTTGTTTCTATGGTGGTGTCGAATCGACGAATAATTGTTTGATAACAACTTGTACTACAACGGTTTTCAGTACAAAATTGCGGATTCTGTAACTCGTCCATTTGTATGCGACTGTGAACATTGAGGGCCAAAGCCTGACTTGTACTTTTTCGAAATCTGAATCCCTGAGGGAACTTCAAGAATCCTCTGAAGTGCCACTTTGTACCTATCTTTCGTAGGCTTTTTTGCTCTTGAAAAACAAGGATCATAGTTGATTATGGATGATACCGACTAAGAAAGTCATTATAGTCCACAAGGGATGTGACCATACTGACTGTTTTGCCAGGTTCAATCCAGTTTTTCTCGCACTGTGAATGTTCATCTTGCAATATGTAATAATAGAACACAAATTTGTATTGCGGTGGCTTTACAGGAGATGTTTAACCCTTTTATTTATTAAAGGGGTGATTTTTTTGGTAATTTTTGAATGACCTGCTAAAATAGCGCTCTGAATGCGACCTCATCACAGTGCTTAGAACTTAACTGTAAGAATAGACGGTTCTGCAATATTCATGCCTTCATTTACTGATCAGTGATTGTAGCTGCATGCTCAAAGATATTAGCAGTTAGATGACGTCGATGCTCGGCCTAAATTCGCGTAGGAATTCAAGGTTTCTTGCGACAAAGCTCTAATGTAGGATTTTAAGACAGACGTTAAGGTACAACAGCAATTTGTGATGAATAGCTTTAAGAAAGTGAAAGACTATAATGCTGTCACATTCGCCAAGGTGTTGAGATTTATATGAAGTTGATAAGTGATATCTTATAGCATCAATTGGCGTAAAGAATTGTCTAAAGATGCATTATAAAGTAGCCAAACCACTCAAAACAATTTTGAAAAAGAGTATTTTGGTGACTAAAGATCCTTTTCGTTACTTAGAATACTTCTTGAAACGATGGCTAAAGCGTCTAGAGTTGATTCATTTTTTTGAGGATGACCTGGATTCTTCTACACTCAAGTTATGTTTGGCCTACAGTATAACCCGCGGCTTATGATCATCTGCTGACTATAATTTTTTCTTCTCCGATATCGTATACTATTTGACAGTGAACACAAATAGGACGACTTATCATGACATTTCAAACCCTTACAAGACGGATAGATGCACATGTAGATTTTTGTTGAGAGAATAAAGCTTATCTAGTTTGAAGGTTCCTCTTTAGAAACTTGTTTAGAATTCATATACTCGAGATTCCTTACTATTTTGTCTTAATGGGTGCAAATCCGCTTGCACCTGCTATTTACTGTTAGAGGTGAGTACATTAGCCTAAGCCTAAACACTGCCGCACGCACGGTCTATGTTATTCGCTTTAAGGGTTATTCGACAATTCCTAAAAAAATCAAGAACTACCCATGAGAGAAGTGGTAATAGTGTGATGGACGTCAATCACGATTTTTCCAGTAAAATAAGGGGAAAAATCAAGGGTGGATAAATCCTTTCCGATAAGAAGCATTCATTCAGCGTTTCTAGACATGGCATGAAAATTAGTTTTGATTTAGTAATCAGAGACTATTTTTAACGTAGATAACTAGGTTTCTGCTTCTTTCTAAGCGATTTGTTCTTCGATTCATGAATTCAGAAGAGTGCTAAGGAAACGTTTAAGGTGCTTAAAATAATTGGATTGTAAAATCAGTTTGCAGAGCCGCATGTTTTTGAAATAACGCCCATTGTTTCACTAGGATTGATACGTAGCTTAACCACTACTATCACGACCACTATAATGCTTGTAGGTACGGTAGTTATAGTCTTATAACCAGTTCTTAGCTCGTTCAGCTTCTCTATAATCATTTTCCCATTCTATGGAGCAAACAAGAGAACGATGGTTCTAGGAATTAAGTTCGCCAAGTCATCACTGATTATTAACTGAATAATAATTCGAATACGATGCTGTGATTGGTAGGTACATTGAGTATCAAGTGACAGACGACTACAAACTGCGTGGAGAGATTTGTTGGAATAAATCGAAGGAAATAATCAGGAGAAAAAGCGAAAACGAAAATTCATCATAATCGACGAAACACGTTTAGTACGGTTATCAATGACTGTTAGATGAAAAGAGCTTTTACAAGAACTACAATGACATAGATAGAATATGCTGTTGTGTTTCAAGACCATTTGGAAAAGAACTACTCTTAAGAAATGTTACTGTGACTTTACATTATCTTCCGTTCTAGAATGGACATTCTAGATAAGATAAAATCACTAAATCCCATCAGATGAAAGAGGACCTCTGATTCTTGGCTCAAAAATTTGACATGAGTACAGACACATCTTCAAGGTCAAACAACATGTTATCCGTCCTCTTTCGAGATAAACTCAACAGAATGCGCGAGTACTTCTCGCGTTTAACATAATATAAGGACATTAACCCTTAGGCAGTGACATGATCTTTACAAAAGTCGTGTGCTGCTAAACAATCCCATTTTCCCTAAAAAACTACCATACCTCGGTTCACAGTCAGTTTCGTATTATTTTTCCACGCACTCCATGGTTATCGTCTGCTGTGCGGGTCCCAACACTTCTCACTTCCCTTTCATCTTGCGCTCACGATTCAAAGCTCTTCCAGCTTGTGGGTGCCAATTCGGCTCTGCTAAATGGTTTTCCCTGGATTCAATGTCGACATCAGCGTACTAATCCAAATCGTTGACGGCTGGTTGCCGACAGATCGCTAAAATTGTGTCGAAGGAAAATCGACGGCAGAACGGAACGCTGGTTGTGCAATGGTTAGCAGGCGGCCAGCTAAAGAGTGAAATGCGAATTTCAGTTCCGTCCGACGTCCGAACTTTTGCACATCACTCAACAAAATATAATAGATATTTGTTACATCATACCACCGCTGATTGCGGTTAAATGAAAAAAAATCATGCACTGTGAATGACTTTTCACATGTTCTTTCAAGATCAAGAATGGTCGCCTCGCTCAATTCCCTATCCACAGACTGAGTGTGACGCATCCAGGCGCAGACAGCGAATGAAACGTGAATCAAAAGTGACCATATTCTTTTCTGAGACGCCGCTGTTTTCAGGAAATCGGCTCCAATGAATAAGAACAGCTGTTTCCCAAAACAAGCAAATTACTAGACTTTGAGGGGGAAGGGGGGGGGGAGGTGAGGGCGGGGACAAGGGTGGTGGGGGAGGTAGGGGAGGGGGAGGGGGTAGGGGGATGACAGTACTGAGCTGATACACTGTTAGACCACCAAGAGTTGTAAAGGCAAATACGGATTCAATCACTTCTAGCAATGTTGAGCCCGTTGACGATCTATCGTGTGACACGATGTAGTGTTACGTCTCTTCTGTGGCTAGTTTGTTACCGCTACTCCTTGCATTCTACGGATTCTACTATTCTAGTATCATTTTGTGGGGAGCCGTGGCCGAGCGGCTAGTGGTGCTCGGTGCTGCTCGACGACAGTTGATTCCGCTAATGAATAACGAACGCCCAAGCCTGGCTTTCTTCGAGATTGCAAGGAGGCGTGCTTAACGAGTATTCTACGACTTCCGTGAAGAGGATGAAATTCTCAAGCAAGCATGGGGACGATCCAAATGCTAGAAGGACTGGGACGTGCTCAAGTGAGAAATTATGATTTGCGTCAAGTCACTCTATACAGTTTGGTGATTTCTGCATTCTATGGATCGAATGTCAAGCATGGACTCAATATCAGGACTAGCTCGTGAAGTTTTGTTCCTGAAATCTCAAAAATATCGAGAAAGATTTTCACAACAAGATCACTTTGCACCGAGAGACTACTATTATTGAAGATGTGCGAAGCGAATCATGACCTATGAAAACCGCAAAAATAATTGCATTTCAAAATTGGCATAAAACCTGAAGAGAGTTTCTGATCTTTGACACGCCGACAACAGATGCACATTCAATCACAGTAGCTTGATGAGCCGATAATGTGTTTAATAAGAAGCTTCTTGGACCGATTACTTCTAGGATTAATGTGACAGATAACTGATAGAAGATCAAAAGCATGCCATTGAGAAGTTTTTCTTGAGACACAGATGGATTTGAGGTATGAGATATTGGTTCTCGTAATGCTGAGTAGTCTTCAGGAAATATATGCGGGTTAAACTAGCTTTACTCCTGTAAATCTTTTTTTGTGAATGGTTCACGATAACTTGTTGTGGAATGATTGTTTACAAGCCAATTCCACTTCAAAATTTGCATTCTCTGCAATTTGAACAGTAATACACCAACAACAACAATGTCAGGCTCATCACGAGCACAGTGCTCGTTCGATCCCGCACCAGGTTCACCATTCCTTCCATTGTGCCGGAGTGGGAAGACAGGTAATAGATTCGGTTGCTTCCAACCCACGTGAGAACTTCTTAACTCAGCTATCATAAGACCACAGGGATAATCGGACTCCATCAGCATACAATGTCGTTCCAAAGAAGACGAAACTTTCTCAGTACCAGTTTAACTCACAAGTGACATGTTTGAATACCTTCGTGTATGATAGCACAAATAAACGTCAACATGCTGTAAGGACGATAAAAAATTTCTTGATGTAGCTGAGACGTCAATCTCCGCCCGCCTAGCATAGCACTGATAATCACAAACGTGAGCACGAATTTCCAGATTTACTAGTTGTTTAGTAATTTCTCGAAAAGTCCAATATTCAAAACCATACTTCTCTGCAAAATTTCACCTCCTCTTCGCCTTGCACATTCATCAAACGTCTTTAATGTATGTAAGATATGGTTCAAGTCATCAGAGAACAGATCTCGCCCGTAGATCTTATTAATGAATAGCTTCAGTAAAACAGTTCCTTCCGAATCTTCTGTGCAAATGTAAGAGGTAGAAAAAAATCTTTTCTTTCCTGTGGACAATCTGCGAGAGGAACCGACCAGATTCTTATGTAACAAAGGTCCATCCATTGGATCGTTGGTCCTAACGGAAAAAAAATCCACCTCGGCGATTTCTTATGTTTTTCAGAGGTCGACGAAACTTCGGACGGAAGGCGGCACTACCGGCAGACTTATTTGCCATCACGAAAAAGCGGAAATATTTCCAACTTAAAGCTTTGTACATGCAGAATCTACCCTATTTGAAGGTATAAAAGCTAAAAGGATGGAGCTCTCGGCATGGATCAATCACTGAGAGATACATCATGCATTCAACCTCATCGAGCATCGTTCCAGGTGACGAATGAGTCAGTGGCCTTTACAATGCTCGCTGTGGCATACCGATTCAACAATTCAATGCTTCACCCTCCCAGACATCTGCTACCAATTCTTCGACTCTTAAAGGCTCTAAGGCTTGGTGAGTCTTCACTGCGAGATCGAAGCAGAGGCCTCCTTTGTGTCCCATAACAACTTTAACCACCGCACCAAGTTGGGAACCTGTTGTTTGGACTGTGACACCAGCCAATTTTTACTTTCACAGAACCACTCTCCGCGAGAGACCTATAGTAAGGATGAAACATTGTCGCTAGCATGAGAAGTAATCATTTTGGAAAGTCTTTTCAAAATGACAAGAAAGGAATGTTCGTCATGATACCAGTTCTTCATAAATTGTTAACCAAAGATGTCAATGAACATCGTCAAAACAAGCATAAGAAACAATATACGTTAAATAGCAGTACATATACAATGAGAGGACTGGAATAGACCCGTCTATCTTGCACTCCATCCGAATTACGGATAGATTCTTGTTCACTTTAAAACGACATTAACTCCTTAGTAATGACGTGATCTTCTCCATGACTCAAAACCGCACTTTCGTATACCTGAAAAAATTGAACTGAAGGACTATATTGGGAAACATCAAATGTTGCTATCAGAGTTGAATATGATATTAACACAAAACAAATATCATTGCAAATTCTGTACTAGGTTCTCTATAAGTTTCTAAATTCAAATAAAAATTTGAAACACATGCCGACTCAATTATTAATGGCCCGTTTTGATTCCAATCAATGAATTAAGCGAGATGTGGAAGATGAAAGATGAAAGATGTGGAAAACTTCGAAAAGGAGTAGTCGACGGATATGTGAAACTATTGTATTTTAGATTTAGATTTTGAGAGAAATAGCAAGAATATGATAATACAAGTAACGCGGAAATTCTCGACAAGTGTCGACCGAAAAAGCTGACATAGGCAAAGAATCCCACCTCATTTAACGGTTCATTAGATGCTGATAGAATGTCACAAACGTTCATAAAATCATAAAATCCGAAGCAAAAATTTGAAACCTTGCATTATTTGCGAGCTGAATATCGAAAGAAGACACTAGAAAATGAGCGTTATAAAAAAAGTGAGCGTGATAAATCATGAACACTTTTCATCTGTCATGTATTACATGCTTTGGCGGCAATCACCGAGTAGCTCAAGCATGTGCCAATGAAATCTTCATTTGTCACCGTTACATGCAAAAATAGATAGAAATAGAAATAAAAAAAAATGGAAAAATAGTTCAAAGGATTCTCTAGTCACACGATTTCTTCTAAGATCTTTGCAGAAAAAGGAAAACCGTATAGGTATTCTTTACACTGTACATTTGACACCGCTCACAGTCTGGTAGCAAAAATAACATGGCCTCTGAAGCTAAACCATAGTGAAAGATTTCCAAAAACACGACCTTGAAGGAAGAAGATGCGACAAAAGCGTAGTCATGTTACTAGAATTCTCTCTATTGAAGAACAACAAGAGTCCACAGTCACAACCTCGTGGCTTGAAACGATCGTAGTTTCAGGGCAACAAGGAAACGATTTACACTGCCTATGCAATAAGATCGGATAACTCCATTTCACAAATATCACAGAAAAACGGTGTCGAATAGAAAAACGATGCGGGCAAACAGTTTGAGTTGGTCAAAGCGATTACACTTTACGGAGAGTAGATCAATTTTCATACGTATACATACGTATAGATATGTTCATACATTATATATATATATACATAATGTATATGTATATGTATATATATGCATATGCATATTAGCACACACACACACATGCATATGCACGTGTATGTATACACATATACATGCGTATATATACATAAATATAAACAAGTACACATACATATATATATATATATATATATATATATAAACATGCATACATGTATACATGCACACACATATATATGTATATATATATATATATATATATATATATATATATGTATAAGACATTTGACTTCTGATGGGAACTTGAACACTATGTGCTAAACTCTAAACATAATATTTATAAATTAATAATTAAAACCAACTGATGCAAGATCGCAAACGAAAATTAGTCGAAGGATAAAATAAATCCAAAAAGATAGCAAATGAAAACTTGCTAAAGAAAGACAGACGCACCTCTAAGAGTAGCGAACGCTTCTCTTCAGGCGGATTTCTATCTGATTTGTTTAGGAAAGCGAACCGTAATCGTTGAGTTAGTTCAGGATGTCCAAATGGAAGATACTTCCTGCAAGTACATAACTAAATATCATAAATGAAAAAAAGAACTTGATGTTAATGCGAAGCCTGGATGATATAGTGGACGTAAGAGGCAAACAAAACATGTTTTTGTACACAGTTGACGCACTCGATTATGCACTCCCACAAATGCTCACTAGTCGAATCTACGAAAATACGAGATCCATTCAAAAAAGCTTCATCTAGCTTTACAATCCAAAATGATGATTGCATGAACAACATCGATCATGAGGAAAAGGTTCTCATAGTGAAAAAGGGGGTTAGTTTAGCAATAGTGAAGTGAATCAACTTTTCACCTATCAGAGATTTTTTTGCTTCACGGCGGAACGGTAATAATATTAAGTCAAAAATATGGTCTTTTGTTATTGAAAGGGACCTTAAAAGCCTGCACAGTGACATGTTAGAAAATTGCAAAAGATTCTGCATAGTTATGAGATTTGTGACGTTTTTCATTGAGGTCATAGTCGTATAAGCTGTAAGAAAAAGATTGAAACTCTAAGAAATTCAGACTGCGGTATTTCACTGAAAATATTCAAAATTTCTGCTAGAAAGGATGAAAGCCTTGATTATATTTCGCGCCAGAATGTCACTGCCCATAAGTCAAATAATTCAAACTAGCTATCGTACAGCAACTATTTCAATTAAAGCATTTGCACATGTTTTTCAATTTTATCTCTCTGAGAAGCAAATATGAAACAATGGGTATTACACGTGTTTATCTGTTAGAATCATCCTCTACTGTACATCTAGTCTATCTATTCTGCCATCTATTACAGATAATCCTGTACAACAACTGTAAGACTTCCACCAAAGATTCCGAAGAATTCAAGCATAGCACAACGAACAAAGCCAGTTTTTGGAGAATGGATAATGGTTTTGAGATATCTTGAGAACGTAGGATAATCAGAACATGATGATGTTATGAAAGATACTTCGAGTTGTCGCTGTAGATGCATTTATGTTGCTAATCACTATATTTTATTCTGGCTCACCACAAATACCACACTCACGCTGATTTTAGCCTTCACTTTCTACAATTTATGTTAACTCCATTTTCGTACTCTTTGTGCTCTTCCACTCGCTGAGATGGTGATCATGTTTCTATCATGTGACTGGAACTGAGATCGACTTCCTCTTCCTTGAGACTGTAGTGATGTTATTGATAGTGCCAACGGAACAGATTTACTCACTACGTTCCAAACATATCGGCTCGGCTACACTACACTAAAAATGAAAAACTAGTGTGAGTTCACTCTAAGTGAACTATGCTCTTGTTAAATGTATTGACAAACTTTCGTTCTATTCAAAATAGGTTATTTCAAAACTTTTGGATACACTAAAGACTCAAACCTACCTGATAATTCACATCGAGAGTGTTTATGACAATGATGTTTTGATACCTTTCATTTATAAGAGGACGAATGAAAAACCGATCTCATTCACTAGAGAGAAAGTTTTAATAGGAGTGTTAGTAACCATTCGAAAGATCAGACTTCAGGCTACAGCCCGACGCCGTCGGTTTTCGAAAATATTTCTCGCCGGACTGCGCTCTTTATTTGAACTAGTAGTAATCATTCGATACCATAATCGTTTTTGATTACAACATCATCATGTTCTGAACACCATACGATCTCGAAATAATTTGGAATCATCTGTTATTGCCAAAAAACTGGTATTGCTCGTTGTGCTATGCTTAAATCCAGGAAGAAAATGCCAAGATCTTTGATCAACATAGAAGAAATCGTCCGACGCTGCAACTCGCTATCATAAGAATGAATCGTATTTCGATGGAAAATGAAAAACAGACAAACCTGTATGCAGGTGACAATACCTCAGAGACATTCTGAAGAATGTCTGTCCGACCGACATACTCTGCTGCATAAATGAGCTTGTGCCAGATAGCAGCTAATCTTACATTATACGGAGAAAGCACCGTAACGAAAATCACTAAAGAAACAATTGTGCAATAGTATCTACTGACAAAGCTTGTCTAACTCACATACCTGCACATACCTGTTAGAGATGGTAAGCCACCGATCTACTTCAGATGCTGAAATTCATAGCTGATCACCTCAAGACAACAAAATTAGAAGTATACCGTTTTAAACCTGCAATATCATAGTCCGACACATAATGGACGATATGGACGTATACAACCACATGTGGCGCTTTGACTGGCCGGTATGACCTCTACTGGCATCATTTCTCTCTGATGGTTTATTTTGCTGTGTAGAACACGTTTCCACAAATCTTGAATTATCCTATAGAGCTTTCAAGCCGGAGCAACGTAGAACGGATCGGACTAAAAAATCATGCTCTGCATTAGATTTACAGATATCTTTTCTCGCTGAAACGGATTCATTTTCCCAGTGATGTAGAGTGATGTGCAAAAGCTTTTGCGTCACATGGGATTCGAACCCGCGTTTCATCCTATCCGGGGACGCGTGCTCTACCACTACACCACCGAGGCACATTCGTACCACTACTCATTTTTCAACATCTCTATGTTAGCTGTCAGCCACCAGCGTTTAAGAGGTTTAGATGGGCATGCAATTTCGCTATAAACCCAGTTGAGCTGACAGCCATCGTGATAAGTAGTACTCCAAAGTTCTAGATTTTACTGCATTTTTCGCATCGTTATGATGTATCTAATATACCTAAGAGAATGGAGTGGTGAGCAAAAATACAATCTCAGATGGGAATCGAACCCGCGTTTCATCCATAGAGATGATGAAGAATGAGAGGCGGTGCAAATGCACCTCGGTGGTAAAGTGATAGCACGCCTCCCCGCTATGGATGAAACGCGGATTCGACTCCCGGCTGAGGTCGTATTTTTGCTCACCACTCAATTCTCTTAGGGATATTAGAAACATCATAACATTGCGATAAATGCAGTAATACTGGGAATTTGGAGTGTTACTGAAAATCCTCTAAACTAATCCTCAAAATTATTAGCGTTTCTAAAATAATATCAATACTGCTCACGTAATGGAAATCCTTCCATGGAACTAATGTCACCTTGTCTAGGGGAAAAGGAGGAAATATCCTATGGAACTAGGTTGCCAAGACCAACGACACTAACACTTCATGAGAGTAAGACTCAAGGGGCAATCTGGCCACCATTGATATCGTTTTAAATTCCACGTGCGTCGAAATGACTATCCATTTGAAATTCAGTAAGCAATAAAGAAAAGAAGAACTTATTTCTTGAGATCATCGTTCGCTTGTTGGGATTGTAAACTACATCGTAAGCTGTTTTGTATTGTATAGTGAAATAAAGAAAATTGTACTCTACTGCAAATTGTAGGTCAAACAATTGAGAGGTACCCTGAGATCGACAAATATGAGGTGAGATGTTCAGATTACACATTACATTTTTAGAGGTGACGCGTCGCAAATGTATCGAACATACAATTTTCCAGCACGAATTGACGGTTCCTTTAAATGTATGGTTAGTGTTAAAGGGAAGGTATCTGTTAGAAATTTCAAAAGTTGAACAGCTACCAACCTCTGGCGATTTAGATCCATAACAATAAAAACTTATTTAAGCAAATTATGTCACTAGTGAAAAACAGCGCAGAGTTCTCAAAGTTCTACGAATTTCACAAAATTCTCCACATATCAGGTACGCCAATGATCGGAAAATTTTACTCATTCTAAAAAATCCAACCCTGCTGAGTTTTGTCGATTCGATAAATGGAATGTTTGAAAATGGGTTATCCAACTACAAAAAGTTTCCATAATTATCAGGGCGCTCAGCAACATTCAGATCTATTTGAAAGACCAATCTTATTGCACTTCTCTTACAATCAAATCCTCTAAGAGAATAAGTTCACGGCGAAACAGTTCTCTTTTTTTATTGGAAAAAATCCGAGTTCCTAGACGACACTGTATGAAAAGAAAAACGTAGTAGGCAGGAAAGGCGATCAGCATAGTAATAATATAGTAACATCTACTCATTTTTTGAAAATTAACTCGGTGTAGATGCATTTCTTACTATTGATGAAAATCAAAACAACCGATGAAATTGATAGACTCTTTAAAATGCAATTCACTTACAGTAACCACTAGTCGCCAGTGTTGCGTCTTCCAGTTTAAACTTCGCTTTTATATTATAATCGAGTGCCTGAATCGAATAAGTTATAACGTGAAACAACTTGCCACCCCGGACTATTTCAAATATCTACCAAAAAAATCGTTCTCACACCATATGCCACGAATACCTCGCTAATATGCAAATCAACCTTCTTTTTGCGAAGAAAACGGATAATCGGCTGAAAATCATTATTTTCTATGGCATCCACTAGGCAAAATCCTCCAACACAGCATCGACTGTTCACCGACAATTTCCAGCAGTCCTGAAATTCAACACAAATAATGACATGAGCAACTTTAACGAAATAAAACATTCGCTTCTCATCTAATCTCATTTGATCTGATCGAAAAACAGCACAGTAGGCACACTACGATGGGCAAAAGATATGTTCTGTATAAAAACGCAAACAACAGAGAAAAGCAAGGAATGTCAAAATATATATCCAGAGCTATAAAGAGATCTGTACATGCGAAAGCGAAGCAGACCACAAGAGCCAACGATAGATCACAGCTGATTTGAATCTGACAATTCCTAAACAAAGCCTAGAGCATGGCTTTCGTTTCGAGTGTTTTTTTAAAACCACAGCTCAAATTTCAATATGCCTGATAATCATTTTTTGAGCCACGCATGTCAGTGGTCTTTCAAAGAGAGCTGACTTATAGAGCCCGATACACGTGTTTCGATCTTGCTATCTCGTCAGTCGGGCAGTTACCCTTTCTCATCTTTTGCTAATCTCTAGGGTGCTCCAGTCCCACACTACGAGTTAGCGACGACGAACGCTTTACACTCTATGTCCAGTGAAATTTTCACCGAACACAAAGTGATGTACACTCGACCACTGACATGCGCGGCTAAAAAAATATTATCACGCATATTGAAATTTGAGCCGGCCGTGGTCTTAAGAAAAGACTCGAAACGAAAGACATGATATTTTGAATATACCAGCCAAGAGCAATCGAAAGTACATCACTCTGTGTTCGGTGAAAATTTCACTGGACATGGAGTGTAAAACGTTCGTCGTCGCTAGCTCTTAGTGTGAGGACTAGAGCACCCACAGAGACTAGCAAAAGACGAGAAAGCGTAATTGCCCGACTGACGAGATCGCAAGATCGAAACACTCATATCGGACTCTAGAACTCAGCCCTCTTTGACAGATTACTGACATGCGTGGCACAAAAAATGATTACAGCCAAAGCCTAGAGCACTTCGCTGGTCCCGTTAAATACTAGCAACTTCCCATCAGCTAAAGAATTTCTAGCTTTTCGTCAACCTTTTGCAATAACTAATTAGCTTCAGGAGTTGTGATGAGGAGAGAATCGCAGAAGAAACTCTGTCCATGCGAAAGCATTGCTATCAACAATTTAAACCACTCTACACTCTATGTTTACACTTCCTCGGGACTTCTTAGATCCACACATTGCAAAAGAAAAGAAAAACATTTCAAAACTCTCGGCATTGATCAATACCTAGGGGATGTGCCTTCATTTGTCTTCATCTAATATCGTCTGAAGTGGCTGCATGAAAATCTGGTCTTCACAAATATCTCGTGGTGTCATAGCAATGTATAAAGTCACTGCTACTATCCTCCCAGATAAATGCAATACCATTTTCACCGACCACGGAAGAATGGAGAATTGGAAAGCCTTGGGCGCAGGATCGAACTATCGCTCATCGACCAATCAACCATGATGTGCGCGTCACACAAAAAACCTCAAATTATTCCGCCACGCACTCCCCACATTACGATAACGATTAGAATGTGATAACAGTCATTGCTAGTCACACTCAGAAAATCAGGAACGTACATTTGATACGACTCCGAAGTGTTTTTTTTCCACTGTTCAGGTACCAGCACGTCGTAGAATACTGGTTGAGCGCGTCTTCTTGCAATCTCGAGGATAGCCTAGCCGTGAAGCTCCACAGGGTGTTCGTTGTTAACTACTGAAGAGTGTTCGCGGGTGGGGAGATTGAGAATCGACCTCAAGCGCCCCGCTATGCCCTCTGGAAGTCAAAGTACCACTTGATAAAATGTGTTAAAAAAGCGTTTTGCAGAACCACTGAAAGCAGAAATGGGGTTTCCTGCTTCACCCCTCCTCTTTCTCTAATTTCGATTAATGATCCAGCGCTATACTTCGTGTGGTCAGAGAGCTGTAGATCTCATTAAAGCAAAAATGAACACCGTAGAATCAACACGTCTACTTAACTCACAAATATAGACATTGCAACGTAGATACGGCCGTTATGGGCTAATAAAGGCAAAACCAGAAACTAATAAGCTCAGTTTTATAGGTAAAAACGACGAAAGCGAGAACTGTACGCAACCGAAGTGGAAGAATCAATTGCACACGCAAAGAACAGAAAAATATATTCAAGCAATGAGATGGAAATGATACGAATTGAGCCAAAGATATAGCAAAAACCACATTGATATAAGGTTATTGAGTGGTATGGAAGACTTTCGATAATGGGCGGCAGTTAAGCCAGCGTTTTACCCATACCGAAGGCACATACGACCACTAAACCACCCAGCTTATCGGTCCTTTACACCCTTTTTCGATATATCCACTCGTACGTGTCAGCAGGAAGAAGCAGTGGTAGCATAGTAGTGGTCGCCTCTGCGGTATAGGCTAACGCGGATCAACTCCAGCCTAGGGTCGAATGCTTTCCATACAACATGATACTCCTAAATGCGTATTCATAACATCGTATTACTTCTAAAAAGCATCAGAGATAAGGAACCAAGCTACAAAGCTTCGAAGTTTTTTTCGTTTATACCGACGTAGGCCGTGTAACGGAAAAGCTTTTCTCATGAATTATATGAATCAATTAGCTCTGATGCACGTAAGTAGAAATAATAACTCTGACTTTCGCAGACCCACATATGCGTGTCTAGCTGACAGGGCTGGACTGTCTGCTCCATCTCCTCTGGAACTCTTATCCCCAGAGTGAGAACGGCTTCACGTCCTCCTCTGCGACTGTAACCTCCTAGCTTGGGAATCACTGCCTGTCTCACTCTTCTCTGCCGACCATCGGGAAGAAGGTTGCTGATGCGACTCCTCACCACAACACTTCACGGCGGTTTTTCTTTGGTGTTATCTTCTTGATGTAGATTAGTAACGAATATTCTTCTTTAACCTAATTATTACAGCAAAAAACGTTCAGGTGTCTAATATTTCACTTTTTTTTGTTCCAAAACGTAAATTCATAGGTAGCAAAGCATATTTTTTCGCTTGAATGGCAAGCTGTCAGTGTCTGTTGTTATTTAGTTTGCAGATTGGTATAAATCATATACATTTACCGTTCAAGTTACGGTGTAATTATATGCGATAGAATATGATTTAGTGAGTTAGGGATTGGCCCTATTGTAGTGGAAACAAAGGATAACATCAAACAAACTACAGTGAAGTGTTGTGATAGAGGATCGAACCAGAAACCTTTTTCCCGATGACGGCAGAGAGGAGTGAGACACACAGTGAATCCAACGCTGAGGAGTTACAGTCGCGAAAGAGGAAGCGGAGTCGCTCTCACGCTGAAGGTGAAAGTGGCAGACGATGTGGGACACACAGTCCACCCTTACCAGCTAGACACGTAGATTTGGGTCTGTGGAAGTCAAAGGGTTAATATTAGGTCGTACTCGATGAGTTTTGGCACTCGAGCAATAAACATTAGATTTATTGGTCAGAAGAAACTAAAACTTCATAATTTTGATATCGCTCAAATGCGTATTTTGTTGCAAAAATTTTGATATACAACTTTCCTATTCTAGCTCTAGGATGGAACTGTCGTGGAAACAAATCGCTTGCTGCTCTTGCATGAATGGCGCGTAGTACAAGAATAATGAAGTTTAAGGCAATGGTACGGTTGCAGAAAGGACGGATAGGATGTGGTTCGTGAAGCTCAAAACTGGGTAGAACAGTCTGGAGGATTAATCACGCCAAACACAGAAAACTCCATTAATCTTGCGCGCCGCTCCACTGACGTTTTTCCCTATGCGCTATTCCTGCATGAGTAGCAAGCGAAAATGTTCCCACGATAACTCCATCTCAAAGTAAGTATAAGCAAAATGTGTACCAAAATGTTCGTAAGAAAATGCGCAATTGAAGAATACCGAAATCATGTAGTTTCAATTACTTCTGCTTAACAAACTTGGTGCTTATTGCTCTAGTGCTAAAGCATATGGAACGATCTGAGAGTATAAGAAGAAAAAGATTCGGTAAGACTATTGTAGAAATAAAAATGACAACTAGACTAACTTCTTCTCTATCCTCACACCGTGAACAACAGCATGTATAGCAGAACTGATCTCCTAATATCTTGTTTCGCTCAGCACTGTCACTCATCAAATCGACGTAACTAATTGTGAGCTGAAGATAGGTAAAAGTAGATGAAGACAAATCACAGAAAATTATTGAAGTCGGCAATTTGTACAGTTTAAGGAAAGTTTAAGAGAGTTCGCTAACGATACTTTCTTTCTGGTTCGTAGATGACAAAAAAGTATCGTATAAGGAAAACTTTTGTTACACACTGCAATGTCGGAAAAAAAATTACTAATTACGGACCTACGAGCAGGAAAATGGCTAAAATTACAAATTGTTACAAAGTGTGAATGATGATCGAGACAATGTTAATATCTTTAAAATAGAACCAAAATTAATCACAGATAGTTCAAAAAGAGGTTAAGACTCTACGCCTTAATTAATGCTCTAAAAAGAGCCACGCATTCGACGTCGACTAGCAACATTTGCGGTGACTGAATGCATCTCTGACATCATAAACACTCGCAGTAGCCTACCGACATATCGAGTCAGTGCTGCTATCCTCCCAGTCCTGTCTGGTAAATTCATTGACCTCACAGAGATGCTATGCTTACTACGCATTAAGCACGAGATAGCACTATCGACAATCGACTGATCGTCCATCGTGTGTCGCAGGGCATCACTAACCACTGCGTCACACACAATCCGTCTAAGGAAATTCCCACGCGTTTATGAAAGGAAGACGCGAGTGTTTAGAAAGCGTTATTCTATCAATACCGCCCCGATTTCAAGTCATGAGCCGATACTTCACAGTTTTATGGACCAAGAGATAAAAATTCTTGCCTACATCGCCTGGAAAGATGAAGTCCGTCTGTGCAAAAAGCAGATCGATGCATCGATATCGTGCTCAAGGCTCACCAAGTCTTCTTTCCCTGCAAAATAGGCGAATTGGTAGTAGAGCTGTCTGAGAAAATAGGAGCACTATTTTCAAGTGTTTGAAGAAATTGCCAAGTCGTTAGAATGTAAAACAAAACAAAATTCGACTGCTCTAATGAAAAGAGACATACCAAAATCGAACAAAATGTCGACCTCCGGTAGAGCGGTGGTTAGCACGCATCTCTAGAAAGGGTGAAAAGCGAGCTCGATCGTCCATGAGGTTCAAAGCTATGCATCTCTCCCAAAGTTACTGAATATGATATGATCTCTGCGATGCGCTCATGAACCTAATAACCCTAATATTTGTCAAGAATTAGACGAAACTGTCATTTTGAGACAAACGAATGGGCGTTCATAGTAAAATCTTTGAGTTTTGATCGAAGCAAATTAAGAGCCTCATTCTAAAGCTTCTAAAAAACCCGACCGAATAACCTCCGCACTGAAACAACTCTGCTACATGTTCTGACGAAATAATTAAGAGAGGTCTAGCCACCACAAAAAGTTGACTGCTCTTGGTGTTATTGGGTATTCTCATAAGTTTTGCCACTAGAGCAATAACAAAACCAAGTTTGATAACCAGATGGAACTGAAAGTGCATGATTTTGGTATCGCTCAACTGCGCACTTTCTTGCAAACACTGTGGTGTACAACTTGCCTGTACTTGCTTCAAGATGCAGCTGTCTAGCATCTTCACATATACGCCATGCATGCGCAAGTAACAAACGAATTCATTCCCAAAACAGCTGCATATTAAAGCAAGTAGAGGAAAGTTGTACAACAAAATGTTCACCAGAAAATGCGCAACTGAACGACACCAAAACCAGCAATTCCAATGCCTTCTAGTTAATAATTTGGTGTTTGCTGCTTAAGCGCCTGAAACCTTTGGAACGACCTAATATTTGTTCACTCACCAATATGCAAAAATTTTAGTAGGAATATACTGATTCTTACATCTACATCGTAATTTCCTCCTATTTGTGGACGGTGCATCACGGCCGTAGAACCTTCAAAGCGAACGTAGGCGTCTGTGATAGAAGAATGATTGTGAACAGAGATCTTTAACAGTTTTCGTCATACTATTTTGCAATAAGAAAGTAGTAAATCAAAATCAGCAGGCAAAGGTATATATGACTGCGAGCACTAAATGAGAAAAAACTGATTGGACTAGTTAACCAAGGTATAATCCTGTTCCTAACACTCTTCCTATTGCATCAGTGATGGAAAACGCATTAGTGACTAGCTAAAAGGGTTCAAGTAAGGAAAATCTAAGATGATACACAGAGTATCTGAGAAACAAATAATTTCTAGTAAGCATAATAAGGGAATTGCTTTGATGGGGATCCGTTTTTCAACTTTGGTGACAAGTCCTTTTCGCTTTTTTTCAAACTTTCAGTGGTCATTCAAAAGCTCAAATCTCATCGATTTTGGCACTGTATTTGGTTTTTGAAAAAGTATTTCAAAAGCGCTGTGATGGTGGAAATAGGCACAATGCACATTTTTTGCTCGGCTAAGGCTGGGGTATGTGAATGGTCTTTTAACAGGCATTCAGTAGTGGATAACACAAACTTAGGTGATTCTGCATAAATTAGATTTCTCATAAGGTCTTTGAAGAGCGCTGGAAGTGCGAGAAAAAGATTACATTTCGCAATCCTTGTAGTTGCCTGTTGCTTAGACCTGATAGCGGGATTATTTGGCAATATAGGGTAAAAATAAAAGGCTACTGTCCATACTCCGATTAAAAAAAAACCTTCGTCTGTGTTTTTGATATGAAGAAAAACTAGAACTCTTTGCAACCAAAAAGAAACCTTCAGATAAATGACGAAAACTGCGCCTTTTTGGACGCTGCTTCAAAACTCTGAAAACGGCATGTCCATGGCGTTAGTCCCCTTATCAGACATCGACAATAAGGTTGCTGGTTCGGCCCTCTACAACGACGGTTCACAGCAGACGTTTTGGTTATATTTTTGCTCTCGATCAGCTCGTAGATTTATCTGTATCGCGATTATTATTCTAAAAAGAAAAACTTTTACTTGTCTCACAAATAATTATTTTTGACATGAAACCTAAATCAATAGGCTAACAACACAAAAAAAACGCAGATGTTTTTGAACTGATTGCATCCACTTCTACAGGAGTTTTCTCTAAAAAGTCGTACACTGCAGAAATACGTTATCGACTACGACTTCTGAAACAACGTCAAAAGAAACGCGAAAAAAAAAGTTGGACATGCGTTGTTACCCCAAAGATCTAACGGATTGCTCGCCGCACGCGATGGGACAAGGTTAGCGACGGGAGCCTGTGGTAGTCAGTGTTAAGATCGCGGCGTTTAGCGCTATAAGGTGCACCGCAAGGAACTTATTCTTTTCCCCCCATACAGCGCTGTTGAAGAATCTTTTCAGAAAGCAAGCACAATATTGAAATAGTCGAGATTTGAACTGTCAAATGATCACTAAAATAAAAAGAAAAAAACGAAGAAGACTTTGTCTGCAAAGGGGTCGAAAAATGGGTTCCGATAAAAGGACAGCCCTGAAATCAGTGATGAAATGCTAAGAGATGAAAGTAAAAGAGTATCGCTTACTTTGCCATACGCTGAAAACAGCTCGGTTTTCTTGTGTTGAACATTAACTCCATGAACATAGTTAGTCGGAATACAGAAAATCAGGGAAAAGTTCTCTGTATGCTTCTCAGATTTCATAAGCTCTTCGTAATCTGGAAACTGATTCGTTTGAATTCGTTGATTCATAGGTAACACTGAATTCAGAACTTACTAACTACCAAATCCTCACAGCTTTTCGAGTTGAATGACACAATACTTCGTCCGTGCGATAGTGTTCTGAAGTAAAATCGAGCTAACAGGCGAACGAAACTATTCGGAGTTAGTCGGAAACAGTTTCGCAAACATTTGCATTCAATCTAAAAACACCTACATCGAAAAAAAAATGTACCCCATGACATTGAGTGATACTGTAAAACTTTGACGCTAAGGGGACTCGAACCCGCATTTCACCCTTTCTGGTGACGCGGCTTAAGCAATTGCACTGCCGATGCCTCTTTTGCCACCCTTTTACGATCAATTTCTTAAATATCGCTTGTGCAACAATTATTTAATGTCATATCATAAGCAGATATCCCACAAGATAGATTGATATGCAAAACTTTGTGCCTTGCGCGATTGTCGAACCCTAGCCTTTCTTTCCACGAGCCACTGCTGAACCACTGCACTATCGGAGCATATATTGTGCTAACACTCTCTCTGTGATACAAGATTATCGATTATGTCAGCAAGCGAACGTCAATGGGTTTGGTCTGGTTAGCAAATATCGGCAGTAAACCCAGTCACGCTGACAGATAGTCGATTTATGCTGAAAGACCAACTGCAGAACAAGAGCATAGTTGATGCAGTAGTTAGCATGAGCGTCCGCAAAGGATGAGACCAGAGTTCAACTTCCGCGCGATGTCCAGATATTGCGTTTCCGTACTTTTTCTATTCAACAGCTCCCAGCTTGACTGTGTCGAACCGCGACAGGTGCTTGGATTTAAGTGCTTTTAAGGCTTTCCGCTGGATTAACGAGGCCAGCGACGACGGAACAGTTGGTAGAACTGCACGTTTTGATCGTTTCAGTGAATTTAGGGGTGGAAATAGACACACGGGCTGCATAAGCAATCAGAAATCAAACCAACTCTTCTCCTACAACTCTGATGACTTTCGCCCACTTTTCCGCTTTTTTTTCTGGATTCCGCGGCGGTAGAACTCGGTGTCTTTTGAGATCGTCGGCCACTATGTGAATCGTCAACAACAGAGATCTCTCAGTTGCATTCGAAACAGTTTGTCGGTGAATTCCTAGTGGACGGCCGGCCCCTCGCTTATGCGTCAAATCTCCATTCCCAGTCCTGAATTCGTTGAAACGATCAAAAACTGCGGTTCTCGCAACTGTTCCGTCAGCCCAGGCCTCGTTAATCCGCCGGAAAGTCTCGGCAGCCCTTGAATCCAAACGATGCTCACACAGC
Organism: Parelaphostrongylus tenuis; assembly: GCA_019055375.1. Lineage (NCBI taxonomy): Eukaryota > Metazoa > Nematoda > Chromadorea > Rhabditida > Metastrongylidae > Parelaphostrongylus > Parelaphostrongylus tenuis. Next base: position 3,081 of record JAHQIW010002292.1, on the reverse strand, counting down.
ATCAGAAATCGTTTTTGCTCTTGGGACAATTCTATCTTGAAACAAAGGCATAAGTGTTATATATCAAAATGACCGCAAAAAACTGCTCTAAACCACAGTAAAAACAAAAATGTGAGTGGATAAAAATATTCAATAAAAACGAAAAAGTCCGGAGAATTTCTTTCCAACCCAAATAACGGATGAAAAGACGAATCATTCCAGTTCATTACGAATTCGAAGGAAAAGGCCTATCTATCAATCAAACAAATATTTTTCGACAAAAACCAAAAGATTTAAAAAATAAACCCTCTCAAAGGAAGAAGAAGAAGCCGCTTTGAAACCACGAGCAACACTGAGGTAAATCACAATTAGCCGTGTGATTCGGTGCTAGAAGTGCACTTACGGAATATGAGCAATACCGTCGTTCATCTCTCCCCGTTCCCACTTCGAGTGCGACTAGCGCAGCGGTGAGAGATGCTACACAGCACGTGCACGATCGGTCTCGATGCTCGATGGTTCGGTTCTGCGCTAGAGTCTCACCAAGGTTTATTCACCCTCCGAGGTATTGGTGAGTTGATATCAGACGTGAGTCAGAGGATAGCAGCTCTGATCTGACACAACGTTAGGTCGCCACGAGTCGCCACTGTAAATGCCAAATATGCATTGAGTCAACTCAAACGATCCTGTGAATTGAGTCGAATGCATGGCGTATTTCTCAGGGAAATTAATCAACCTCTTATCTTGAGATATCCACAATTATAATTGTGTACCAAAAGAGTAACGCAATTAAACAAAGTACTTAAGAAGAGCAACTGTTTTTCATAAAACTGAGAATTTTGTAATAAAATGTGCAAACTTTAACTTGAATATTTCGTTGTATTATTCTAAGCTGAACTTCGCAAGAATGCTTTTTTTAGGAAAAAAATTGAGATGCTTCAAATCATCTCATTGTAGCCGAGAGATTTTCAGTGAGACGAATAATGATGTGAAACGGAGATTAATCTCATGCATAGCCTACAACTTAGACGAAAAAGCTCAAATCCTCGTTTCAAGTTCGAGTAATCGTAAACGAGTGCATTGCTGGAAACAATATGGTTATCTTGTCACTGTCTGGCGGATGAATACTACCTGACAATGTTCAAGGACGGGCTTTCAGGACTTCGGACAAAAGTTTTGTTATCTTTCAAATAACCGGTCGAGAATTTACCCGAAAGATCCCGCGAGTGTTTGAAATCCGTAAAAAGACGATTCAAATACTCAAATAGAATTAATCGCAGAATTATAAGCATGTATAAATCACGTTCATGCGACTCATCAATTAGATTTTTCATTTGATTTGACGCGTCTTCATAACTTGTGCAAATGGACAGTACTTCGCCTATTCAGCTCATACCTTTCCCCTCTATCCAAGAAAATCTTCGAATTTGCGCGTTGATTCTGCCTCCAGCTGACGACTTTCTATAGTTCGTGAATGCCACTAAACGCTCTAATTCAGCTGATTCACCATAAAATCCCGACACATATGAGTCGAAGCGTTCTCAGATTCTTACTACCAACAGTAGCCCACATTTGTGGATTGTAGAGGCTTTTCCCACATAAATCTGCTTTCAGGATGTCTACAAATAGAGTTCTTGCTCGGCTGAATTCAGGCTTGAACCAGCAGTCATGAACGTGTTGTCCGGCATCTTCAACCATCACCCTACAAACTTCAATAGCGCCTAAGAACTTGAAGGAAAGTGAAACAGCATATAAGAGAAGTTCCAAAATAGTCTTTCTGTTGATACGAATCTTAAGTGCAATTTCCGTTGAGATGGATAAGCATCATAGAGCGATTTGTTCAAATACACCACCGTTTGAGCTCTCAGTTTGAGCTGATATTAATCACCGAAGAAATGTTGAAGTCACCGCCGATTCAAATGTGGTTAAAAAAAGAGTTTACTCTTGAATTCAATATTGTTCTCATGTGAACGCTGATATATTTTCCATTGAAAACATAACATTTTCAGTACTGCAGAACACGTAAGCAAAATTTTCTATTAGACTCAATCAGAATGATTGATACCTATGGTACGGTTTTGAAGGTTATGAAAGATTGCAAGACTATGCTATTTAGTTCACTTACTCAAATGTCAAGCAGAAGAAACCGGTTCAGAATTAGGAGCAGAAAAAGCCGGTCTAGAAGTGGAAGCAGAAGTCGGTCTCGTAGTGGACAAGGAAGAAGCAAAAGAAGCCGAGCTTGTCGTGGTCGCTCCCGATCATTGAGGAGACGTTCGTGTCGATCCGGCAGCCGACGATCACGACGATACAGCCGCCGTTCGCGATCGTGTGAGTATAACCATAGATTGAGGATGCTCTCAGGTTCATGAAGATAGTCAACGTGTAGACTGAAAAGAGTTCGTTTGAATTTGCATTGCTCTGCTAATTTTCTATTCAGTCGTACGAAAGCATTTTGAGTGTCACTTCAGTGCATTAGGCCGTGGAACCCCTCGTTTTGTTCGCTTGTTTTGTTGAGCGAAATGTCAATGTTGCTGCCGAGTTCTGTGCCTTGCCGTGCCTCCACAAAGTTGTGCTTTGAGATTTTACATATACATGTAAAAGACACGATCTATTCTTCTCCAAAACCAAGTCAATAAAGGCTTCTCTTTTCAAACGACGCAATAGAAGTCGCCTAAGCTGGTCCCGAAAACGCCGATCGAGCAACCAACGATCACAACGTAGATCTTCCCGCTGGATTTTGAGAAGAATAAGGAGAAGTTGATCGCGCCGCACTCGCAAAGTCGGTCGCAAGTGCATGTCAGAATCTGCATCTATACTTAGAAAGCTCCATGTAATTGCCTTAGCAGAATCTTAGATGAAATGCCATTTCACTGTGTAGCCTCTTCGCAAATCTCCGCACCGCGCTTGTGTTTTCTTGTCCCTGTCTGTTCATCAGAAATACTATCGATTTCAATTTCAGAGTCGGTCGCAAAACTGCAAGGAGACGAACGCTAAAAGGTGAAACTGACAAGGCCAATTCACGGAGGCCTGACAATGGAACCACCATCGGGTGCCAAGTGATACTAATTTCTTACTGGTCGTACGAATAAAGATTAGTTAAATTGT
>JAHQIW010002288.1:0-149433 GCA_019055375.1 Parelaphostrongylus tenuis | reverse complement strand
AATCTCTCTAAAGAACAACAGATATTTGCTACTGTTGTGTTTTTTTTCGACGAACTCCATTGAAAATGTTCCAGCACTTTGTAGAGCTTGAAACAGCGAAACTTTTCAAAGCTATCGAGAGGAATCAAAGAACAGTGGGATCTCCAACTACACTTTTTCATCTTTGTCAGAAAAAAAATCAATTTCTTCAAGAAAATTGAGGCAACAGTTTAGGATGCTCACTAGTACAGGTATTATTTATCCTTTGCATCACATTAGATCTAATGTGCCAGGCGAAGAGCGTCTTTGTTACTTCGTAAGGATCCACCCCCTGTGAATTAGAATCAGGTACATGTGTCGAAAAGTAGGAGCATTTTTGTGGGGTCAAGATTGTTATGGTGCATTTATGCTAAAGAAGTTCATCTACGAGAAGTATCACCAAAGGGATCAAAACTTCGACAAGGTGAACTTTTTCAGATAGCTGCTTTTTACCTCCATCAATCTTGGAATAATATGAAACACTTGTGATCTAGAAAAATTTTCTCTCAGGCATTTTTTCACAATCTTCTATGGTACAGAATTTTCATTAAAATGTCGTTTTGCAGTAAAAGTGGTATTACTTTTCTTTGCAGGTGCGATCCGCATCCTTGAATTTCTTCGTTATCGTTGACGACGGTTCTGTGGTTGATTGTTTGACATTTACAACAACGTCGACATCACCAGCTTCCAAACAACCAAATAATTCATGAGCAATCGAATTCTCCAAAGCATTTTTTTCCAAAAATTATACCTTCTGCCTACTGTTTTGGGCTTCTTTGTGTTTTTATCTGGACATCATATTGAGTCTCATCCATGGGATCTGAGTCCCCAGCTGGAGGTGGTAGAGGAAATTTTAACGACGTGGTCTTTGACCTCCCTCTGAAAAGTTTTCATATTCGATTGAAAAATGACAGAAGTAAGATTATAGTCCAGTATGGATAGTCATTTGAACTAAATAGGATTTTTCGTTGCTTATTGCTAAGGTCCGAAATACTGCCCACTATCTGTCATATAGTATTCATAGATTATTCATGAGTGATTATTCATAGATTTTCTCATCTGTAATGAAAAAGCTACTTAGAAAACATTATGAATTGTCTCAGCATTAACAATAATTTATTGTATCTTAACGAAATTGGGTGTGTAGTGGTGATTGAGCCAATGATCCAAATGACGCTTATGCGCCCGTCAAACACGTCTAGAATTCTTTGATCGTATTGTACTGTCCTAGAAACGCTATACTTCCAGGAATCTCCATGCTTCAAAAGGAGATCCACACCTACTGCTGCTTCGACGAGTCCTGTGGAAGAAATAATCCAAGAATTTCGAATGCTACAGTCATGGGAAAGCCAAGCAGTTTTAGTACTGTTAATGATTGTTTTGGAAAAAGGTAGATGCAGCATTATATTTCAAAAGGCGTCGTTACGATAACTTGTTAACAAATCCGAAAACTTGGAATTCTGTGAGTGCGGAAATTCCGCGAAGCTTCGATGTTGAGTTGCGAGTTTGTTAAAAGAGTAGTTAGCAGTAAGATAAGGAACATAGGCAAGATCTGACTACTGTAAACTCACTAATGTTCAATGCTCCATTCAATAAAAACCGGTTAATACGAGGCCATGTAGTAAAATGGGAAGCAACCTAGTGATTTCTCAAGTATCAAACTACAATAATGAAAGATATTTTTCTATTTACTTGGCGATCAATAATAACTATAAATAAGAGCATAGCGGTGAGTTTATGAAAGCTTTGCAGACAGCGCTGAAAGATTCGTGATAAAGACTATGGTACAGAGCTCCCTGTCCATTTGATATAACCCCATAGCAAATCTTATCCCTGTACCTGCTCAGGAATTGTGAAGCAATCAGCACTATCTAGCTCTTCAGGCTGAGTAAGGGCGATAGCGATACGTTGATTAGACACTGTAAATGAAGAGCTTGGAGGCTCTCAATAATGATATTACAAATCACAGAATGACCACCTAGGTTGCATACTTTATGCCATTCAAAGTAAAACGTTAGAAACAATTCAAAACAAAAAAAACTAACGGGGCATCGAACAATTGGATCTTTGCTGAAGTAGTAGTGATATCTCTTCATGCATACGTCAAGCAAAGTCTACAAGATCGACAAGATCATTAAAATTTGAAGGTAATGTACAGTAATGAACATGAACATTTTGAGCCAATGTGATCTCCTTCCGGCGATCTCTACTTGAATCATTTAGTGGAACACATATAAAAAGCGGCTCTGGAGAAAGCGAACTGCCGAAACGTCAGCTGTTGAATGAATAAAGAAATTATACAACACCTCGTGTTTGGCTTAAAGAAGAAAATTGGATATATTGAAGCATTCCGAGGGCAATAGAGAGTTGGTCGTGACAATGAACAGCCTCAAACAACATCTGCATATGAAATAACCTTTTAAGCAACCATTCAAATCCATAAAAGTGAACAAAAGATTATATGGCATCAATCAAATATGTATCACTCAGGTAAGGATGAATATTCGATTGCTCAACTCTTCACAACAGCATGACCCTTATTGGATTCATACGATGTGCAAATAGTGGTCTTTTCTCACGTTTAATTCTTACAGGACGAACGCGTACTTTTTTGGGCAGAAATGTGTGTTCACAAGAATGATGGTGTGTCTCATATACACGCGCCATTTGTGGTCTTTCTAGCCAGTCACAGTTCCGACATTAGGCTTTTTGTAGTCAAGCGATAGCTTGTCCAGCACATATTTTTCATTGAAGCTCGCCCATGACATGCCTTCTCAGTTCGTTGTAGCAACAGAAAGCTTATTACGCTTCGTTATCGGAGTAGTTAACATGTTGCTTCAACCCGGTGCTAATTTTCTGGTAATCACATGAGAAAGTTAAGGTATTATAGACAATTCAATGCTGCGAAAGAATCGCATTTCAAAGAGGTGGCTTCTTTGAAGATATTTGAGGACTATAGGGAGAAAAGCAGCTGGACCAACACAATTTCTTTGTGCTGGGACTCGTACTCTCAGTAAATACGTTTAACATTTTCGTCTGTGTAATCGCTATAACATTTCCAGGCGATTTACAAACACATTTGAGTAACGCGAAGAGGATAAACCGTTTGTACCTAAACTGCGAATAAAATCATATATGTCAAAGCAAGTAGGACTGAAACGTGTGAATCAAGCACAGCGTTGAAATTGTTAAGTCTACGTTATCTCATGGTTACTCATAATTTGATGCAAGAGTTTTGTCCTGCAAAAAATATGCGATTGTAGAACAGAAATGTTTCAGGATTCTTCAAAAAGGCCATGTAGCGCAGTAGTCAGAGGTCTAAGTTTTCGATTGATTGCTAACACTTTTACGGAAAGTTTTTGTCTTACGAATGGGCTCGCTTTTTCGTTTGCTCCCGAACAGCTTACATAACTTTATTCCATTAACGAACAATACTATAACTAACAATCCATATTATAGAATGATCACAACAATACTACAGGTATAGAAAAGGACATATAACGCGATGATAACGATACATGTTGATGCAGTAGATGTAAGGCATAGTGTATGATGCCCCGAATCCCACATCTATAGATGAAAATCACATTAGCTCCTCAATGCATAGCGCAGTAACTATACATGTAGGCCATATGACAGTATCAACCATGCTGAGTTATGATCACAATGATGTAATGAGCCAAGAGAGGTGGACGCTGGGACGATGCCGAACTGTAGTCGAATGGGACGTGCACGCGAATTAGGAGAAGGGCATTGGAGTCACGATTTATATGCGGACCGACGACAAAGACTGTGTTCGCCGAAGCTCTCCATTGAATGGAAAGTACAAGCCGTACGGTTGAGTGAAGCGTGAGCATAAAAAGTTCCAGACACACAACCGACGAGAAGGAAAATCCAAAGCATAAAGGTTCACAAGTACACAACTCGATGCGAAAGCGATGAAAACGCTTTCACTATACGTTCATGTGAAAGCGATAAAGTGTGCCATTAGAGAAAAGTTTTTAGAAACACAAGCTGGTTGTCACAACTCTTCTTTGGCTATGCTAGATCTGCGACTAGATAAACTAATAGTCATAAGTATGTGATAAGGCAATAGCAGTTATTTGGGAGAATAGCAGCTTTGATGGAAATGTTTATGTCATAATAGTCTTGGCAAATCTTCCTTCCGAATTAGAAGGCTGTTTGCCTGAAGCGAACACTCGGGGAACGCCCCAGAGCAGTATCCCCGGTTTCGCGAATTCTTCTATAATATTAGTAAAGTTCATATAAAAAGCGAATTTCATAGCTGCATCCGAGTACAGAGAGAGAATCTGAAGACCTTCACGAATGATGATTCGAATGTGTGATGGTGGGTAATAGAAGAAGATATGAGGTCCTACCCTTTCCTGTAATTACAAAGTTCGCATAGCTTAATGATGAAGAGAGATCTACGATGTATACAATCGCTGGTTTATAACCACACCCACTGTTGGTTAACCTTAACCTCCACCAACAGAAGTCACACTTATCTAGAATAATAAAGATACACGAAGATAGACCGAGCGAAAGTCACTGTATAAGCTGAATGTGCAGAAGGTCACCTCATTTTTACCATTACCTATGATCTGAGGCAAATCGTACTAATGACTGCTCAATAGTGTATGCTTTGTCGACGGCTTTGTGAAGGAATGTTGGATCCTTTCCAGGATCATGAAAGTAGGATTCAATGGACGTGAATTATGACGGAGCGCATAACTGATCACGTCGCCGCGTGGTAAGCTATTGGTTTTGAAATTTTTAGTATTTTAACTGCATTTTTCGCAGTGTTATGATGTTTTGCGTATACCTAAGAGGATTGAGTGGTCAGCAAAAACACGGCCTCAGGCGGGAATCAAACCCCTATTTCATCCAAGCCGGGACGCGTGCTCTACCACTATACCACCGACGCACATTGCACCACCACTCATTTTTCAACATCTTTATGTTAGCTATCATCCACCAACCTTTGACAGGTTTGGTCGCGTATGCGATTTCGCTTTATAAATCCAGTTAAGTTGACAGTCACTGTAATAATTATTAATCGAAATTTCTAGTATTTTAACTGCATTTTTCGCAGTGTTATGATGCTTCGTATATACCTAAGAGAATTGAGTGGTGAGCAAAAACGTTAGTATTAGTTATTGCATTGGCTGTCAGCTCAACTGGTTTATAAAGCGAAATCGCATACCTGACCAAACATGTTGAAGGTATGTAGCTGTTAGCTAACACAGAGATGTTGAAGAATGATGGTGGTGCAAATGTGCCTCGGTGGGATAGGTGTAGTAGCACGAGTCCTCGGTATGGAAGATACGCAGGTTCGACTCCCGCGTGAGGCCGCGTTTTTGCTCACCACTCAATTCTCTATTCGTTTTGCTCAAATCGTGTCGTAATTTCACAAAAAAGGAGGATACAACGGTAGCATCAGCTGCACCTTTTCCAATGGACAGCATCTGAAACCTTCTATAAATAACCGATTAATTTGGATGCCAAAAAGGGAGAACTGTCATTGCAGTAAAACAAAAGATCTCAGCCATAGTAGATCACATAGGCTCGTAGCACTCTACCCAAAACAGCAGTCTTAATGACTCATATCACGGGTAATAACGAGGCATTCCTCCCTGCCGTTTATGGTTGGATTGGTGGTGTTGATCCAAAGTACTGCTTCCAAATTTTTTCGCGTTGATGTTTTTTGTTTCCGCGCAATGATGGTGACTACGATCTCAAAATCAACTCCGTCATGTTTCTGTGCTCGATCCTACTTACTTATCGACTGTGATTTGGTGTGGAACCTCTACTGCTAGACGGACGCTGCGGCTTTTGTGTCAAACCTTATCAGCAACACGTGCTTTTCGCTCTAACCCTATATGCGGGGAATCGGCTCTGAACATGCTACACTGCATGCGAGTGAGAGATCACCCGAGAAGCAGTGGTATACATTTTCATGTGTAAATCCTAAGCTGTATTTTCTGGTGTAAGCAAGAAAAATGTGAAGAAAACAGTTATATTATTGAACTGTTTATAACAACGGAATTCAAACATCGGTGTCTTAGCAGGACCTTGCATCGGTAACACTGCTTTGGTTTTATTGACCATAGAGACCCGTGTTGTTGCACAGCGCATTCGAGATACATTTACCATTGTTTCTGCCACCGCATCCACTACATGGTTCTCCAATATTGTAGAGCGGAACACCGATATTGACACGTCTGAGTTATTGAAAGGTTACGTTATAAGGAATCAATGCGATTCAGTTCGAACACTTACGCTGGTCCGTACATGCACACAAATGACAAATTTCGAATGCCACTAGCATCGCAAACATGGAATGCACATCCAAGCTTGGTCGTTGCTGCATTTGCCATCTTAAAGCTTTATAACAATATTTTAACCTAAATAAATCAAAGTCAAATAAATTGCCATCTTGTTATATGTTAGCGGGCTGAGAAGAAATTAATGAGTACGCTAAATTTGATTTCAAACTCTCTCCTCACCCCTACATGAATACTGTGCTTCTCACCATGGTTCATTTCTACTGACCTTCAGCGATCCTGGCTGAACATAAGCGCAACTAACCTGAAGGAATGGAATTTTTGATGTATCGTTCTCAGTTGGCGTCAAATTTTGTAGGGGGTTGGCAGAGTCTTTCTCTTGTTTTAAACCACATATCTACCTGGAAGTGCAAAATTGATGTGCGTATATCTAAACTAATTGCATTCTTACAAACAATGGGAAATCAATCTATATTGTCATTTCATAGCCAAGGTTTGAAGCGTTGAGGAGAGGCACAATAAAAGCCTCTTTTCTAGAGCTCAGTTGTATTTCACAACGATTTCGAATATTTGTTCATGCTTTTAGATTGAGGAAGACATAAACACAAACTTTGAAGAAAGAAAGTATCGCTATGACTCACTATAATAAAGATTTCAACAAATTGTACGTCTTTGGAAGAAGAGATATCGCTGTTGTAGGGACCATTGTAAGCAATTGTGCGGTTGTTGCTACCAGTGAAATGGAAGTCGGGATCACTTGTTGTGATTACAATTCAATATGGCCAACTTGAAGAGAGGCATCCTCCAGAGGCGCAGCTTCATGAATGACTATAAACATCTTTGCAACATGAACAGCCTAGCATTCTTTTGTTATAGCGTCTGCTTACTCACCAAACAGCGTAAGTATCAATTTCTCCTTGGAAATCAGCTATGTTTATCAGCTTTTTGTTACAAAAAATTTTTCACTCACCAAGTAGCTCATGTCACTTGCACGTGGGTAGCCGCTAACGCTTCCGAGTGCTAAGATTTTTCTGAAAAAAAAAGTTTTGTTCAAATGAACTCATGTAGCTGTTAATCAGCGTTTAGACAATGATGGCCATACAAAAATTGGTGAGCGCGATTGTAAACGGACCTTTAACGTTGTGTCGATCCCTGGCATTTTCTCGCAATTCCGGCGTCATGTCTGTTCCATGACAAAGAAGGTGGTTCTACGAGGAAAGATGAATAGTCATTAGTGAAATTAGGTAGGAAGGTTTGAGGAGGAATAACTGCTAGTAAGACAGATACTAAGAAGCACCTACCTGGCGATCGATTGAGATGCGATCCTAAGATGCTGCATTGTACTCCCTGAAATCGTTTTATGAATTTTTGGCATTGTTGGGACTTTACTCAATAAAATATGATCGCTTCTCCTGATAGAAAAAGGATCCACGTAGATTATAAGGTACATAGACTTCCTTTCAATAGGTTTCTTTGAAACCTCGCTTAGAGACTGAATATAGTCGTTTGGAATGTTTTGAGCCTTTCCCGAGGTCTTGAGGTCTGGTATGGCACCTCCAGTGATAGACTTACGTTTAGGTTTTCTCCTAAACATTATCAATAGCTTCCCAAGACCGACTGTCTATTAAGCCTCGGCATGCTTCAGTATGATTCTTGGATTTTCTTCTTTTGAGCAGAACACGAGGTGTTACATTAAACTTTATTCGATAGCTGACGTTTCGGCAGTTCGCCTTCTTCAGAGCCTGGAAAGGTCACAATGTTTGCAATACAATCAGTCAAACACCTCCATTACTTCTTTAGAGAAAATCACCAGACCTAGATTTCAATCGCATCAAGCAAAAAATCAGCACTCAACATACTCAGATGATCGAGATGATCGGTAAAGCGAGGCATCTTCGAGATGCTTGCTCGTTATTGCGATATCTAACTGTCGAGGAATCACAACAAATTCTCCACCCTTATCACTAACTGATAGCCTTATCCTACCTTCGCTTATCAACTCTCGAACCTCTTTCATGCCACGTTTTTGTAGTTCGGTGAGGTTCGATTGATATCTTCTCCTGCTATAGTGAGTGAGGGTTCTAAAAGTTTCGTCCGCAAATTTCCGGAATTTTCTATCTACCTCCTCGTTGGGGTCTTGTTGTCTATAGAACGGCTGAGGAAATGGTGGTATTAGTGCCTCTACTTGCTGTTCATTCCTATTAGTCTCTTCAACTCTGGCCTTTTTACGGAGTTGATCTTGCAAATCATGTAAACCACATGCAACCTTGCGCAAGGACACCTTAGAAATGGGTTGAGATGGTGAAAAGCTTGGACCCAGTTCTAATAGCGAGCGCGCACCATCAGGGAGAGTTATGCCTCCTAGCACTGTGACCCTTGAATTTCTTGATGCATTACTTGCCCTAATGTGACTCGCTTGATCTTCATTAGCGGTATCCGTATGCCTTCTCAAAGTCATGTTATGCGATCTACTCAAAAGATCATCGAATTTTCTCCGCAAAGTAACTTTAGTATTTGACCTAATGGAATCGCAAATCAATTTTGACCCACCAATAATTCTCCTCCAAAGGTTGCCTTCCAAATACTGATCACAATAATATTCCTTCGCCGCACACTTCTTCAGCATAGCGTACAGATTGTCTTGCTTGCTTCGTAGACAGGCGCGGAGCACTTTCATTTCGATATCCAGTATTCGATGGCTGTCCTCTGGTACACCACATATCGCGTGAAGTCGTTTTCGTTTTATGAAGTTCGGAACGATTCGATGTTGTATGCAGCGTCGGAGAAACTTCACACATTGTCGAGCTAAGACAATTTTCTGCCTTAGTGATAATGCTTCTTTTGTCAGTTGGAAGATCTTGCTGGTACTTTTCTAACATTCAAGAAGAAAGTGCTCTGCGCCTGTCTACGAAGCAAGCAGGACAATCTGTACGCTATGCTGAAGAAGTGTGCGGCGAAGGAATATTATTGTGATCAGTATTTGGAAGGCAACCTTTGGAGGAGAATTATTGGTGGGTCAAAATTGATTTGCGATTCCATTAGGTCAAATACTAAAGTTACTTTGCGGAGAAAATTCGATGATCTTTTGAGTAGATCGCATAACATGACTTTGAGAAGGCATACGGATACCGCTAATGAAGATCAAGCGAGTCACATTAGGGCAAGTAATGCATCAAGAAATTCAAGGGTCACAGTGCTAGGAGGCATAACTCTCCCTGACGGTGCGCGCTCGCTATTAGAACTGGGTCCAAGCTTTTCACCATCTCAACCCATTTCTAAGGTGTCCTTGCGCAAGGTTGCATGTGGTTTACATGATTTGCAAGATCAACTCCGTAAAAAGGCCAGAGTTGAAGAGACTAATAGGAATGAACAGCAAGTAGAGGCACTAATACCACCATTTCCTCAGCCGTTCTATAGACAACAAGACCCCAACGAGGAGGTAGATAGAAAATTCCGGAAATTTGCGGACGAAACTTTTAGAACCCTCACTCACTATAGCAGGAGAAGATATCAATCGAACCTCACCGAACTACAAAAACGTGGCATGAAAGAGGTTCGAGAGTTGATAAGCGAAGGTAGGATAAGGCTATCAGTTAGTGATAAGGGTGGAGAATTTGTTGTGATTCCTCGACAGTTAGATATCGCAATAACGAGCAAGCATCTCGAAGATGCCTCGCTTTACCGATCATCTTCTGTAAAGGAATTCAAAAGGCAAAACCGCAAATTAAACAGTGAGTGGGTCCGTACGGCAAAAGCGGCAGGCTTAAGACCATCTATCATTTCTCAATTAAAATCCAGTCACCAACATGTCCTGTCTTATACTTGCTTATAAAAACACATAAGTTAGTATCCACTGATGATCTGATGTCTAACGATCCATCTATATTCAAAGTTAGACCTATCATCAGTTGTGTAGGCGGACCGACGGATAGGATAGCATGGTTCTTGACTTTAATAACATCCCAGTTGCTAGGACACATTCCAGCCCATCTGACAACACTCAGATGTTCCTGGATCGTCTACGTAACGCGAACCCGAACAACGCGTACGTAATGGAGTCATTCGACGTCACTGCTTTATATACCAACGTGTCGAATGACTCCGCATTGCAAGCCACACATGAGCTTCTTATACAACACCAGGGAGCTGTAAACATGTATGGCTTGACGATTGAGCAGTTCATGATCCTACTAAAAGAGTGCTTGAACTGCTCAATCTTCAGATGGTCCGGGAATTATTATGCTCAAACCAGAGGGCTGGCAATGGGACAGCGACTGGCACCTAGCCTGGCCATTGCCTTTATGTCTAAAGTGGAAGCACCAGTGATGGATCTCCGGCCATTACTCTACTGTAGGTATATAGATGATTGTTTGATTATCTGTTCCACTCAAGAGGAGCTGGATAATTGTTTTAGATTGCTGAATGAACAGTCAGAGTATATAAGATTCACCCGTGAGATACCAAAAGACGATTGGCTTCCATTCTTGAACGTGCAAATAAGCTTAACTGAGAGCGGCTACATAACGAAGTGGTACCGAAAGCCAAGTAGTAAGAATATCTTGGTTCACTATCTCTCTTCTCATCCCTCACATACGAAGAAGGCGCTAGTAAAAAACATGTTTCGAACAGCAGCCAATGTATGTACCGGGGAGGAGCAGAGAGTAGAATCCGTGAAACTGGCGCGGGAAATAGCCACTTCTAATGGATACGAATTCGTAGCCCCTCGGCTTAGGTTTAGAGGAAATAATGCGCCTCCGAACGAAAACTTAGTGAAAGGAAAGTCCCGTTTATCATCCCGTTCTATTCAAATGAGATTAGTACAGCTATAAAACGATGTTTGAAAAGAGCGGGTTTAGAGCAATCGGTGGCCATTATTGAAATACCACCGAATACTCTAAAACGCCAACTAGTTCGCAACCGCTTATATGACCGTCTCTGTATGACGAAAGATTGTAAAATATGTCCTAACGGCAGAGACGGTGATTGCATGAGCGTAGGTACAGTCTACCTAATCTCTTGCAAAGCGTGTAGTGATAAATATGTTGGCGAAACGGGTAGGCCGCTCTATGCACGCATAGAAGAACACCTAGCTGACAAGCGTCTTAATAGACAAAACACCCCGCTAGGGACGCATAGAGCACAGAAGCACGACGGAGTTGATTTTGAAATCGAAGTCACCATCCTTGCGCAGGAGCAAAAAACATCAGCGCGAAAGATCTTGGAAGCATTTTGGATTAATACGACCAATCCAACCATAAACCGCAGGGAGGAATGCCTTGTAAACACTCGTGATATGAGCCAGTATATAAGACTGTTGTTTTGATGGGTAGGGTGCATTACGAGCCTATGTGTCTCTCTTGCCGGTGATCTCCACTTGGATCATCCAGTGGAACACATATAAAAAGCGGTGAGTATGTTGAGTGTTGATTTTTGCTTGATGCGATTGAAATCTAGGTCTGGTGATTTTCTCTAAAGAAGTAATGGAGGTGTTTGACTGATTGTATTGCAAACATTTTGACCTTTCCAGGCTCTGAAGAAGGCGAACTGCCGAAACGTCAGCTATCGAATAAAGTTTAATGTAACACCTCGTGTTCTGCTCAAGAAGAAAATCAATTATCAATAGCATTTCAATCGGACCAGCTCTACTATACGGGCTACCAACGCCGAACATGTATCACTTCACTTCAAGTGAAATAATTACTTCATATTGCGTTCTTTAAGAGTGATTGATTGGCGACTACATGGCGTCCTGACATGCCCAAAATATTCTATCAGACTGTACTATATTTTTGAGCAATGTCTCAGAAAAGTTGATTGGATGGTATCAAATATGCCCATGTAAAAGCCGTTCGCTTTGAAATCAATATTCAATCACTTTGAAAGGACGTAACACGAACTGATCTTTTTACTTGACAAGGAGTGACACTTTTTTCGGCGTCGATTCCCTACAAAAGTAGGGGTGAGCCGAATGGCACCTTTTTCTGATAAGGCTTGAGAGAAAGCCGAAACGTACGATTAGCATTAAAGGTGTCATATCAGATCCCGAATGACTCAAAACATTCTGTCAGACAATACTTATAGTTTAGAGTTCTTTGAGGAGAAAATCTTAGAAAAATAAAAGCAAAAATTAGTTCATACGTTCAAAAAATTCCACAGTAGCGGAAATGCCGAAAAAACTAGTAATGCTGCAGTAGGCATTAATTTGTCTTTCTGAAAAAATTTCAGTGTTTATGGAAGGCCTCAAAGAGAAAATATTTGAGGAGAAAAGGACGTTGAGCGGTTAGAGCAGAACGGAATCATTCGTAAACAGAGTAAGAAAACTATCACCTGGGCGGTGAGATTCAATAAAACGTAATCATCTTTATATCTATCTACCATAGCTCGCTCGATATTCAATAAATACTATTAATAACACTTCGGAGCGGCTAAACAGAAGAAGATACTGAATTATTCAAACTATGCCGAGGTTAATAGATAGTCGGACCTGGGATTTATTGCAAACTTCAGTATAGATACCCTAAGGTCAGACATAGCATCTCTAATTCAAGCAAATCATAGTAGTAATGGGCGAGGGAGATCCAGTGACAGAACGAAGAAATGAGATCGGGCGATGGTGACCTTTACGAGTCGTATGATGGTAAGTACGAGTCGTATGATGGTAAGTGTTAATGCTATGGGCGTGATTGATACCCAAGTGATTTGAGAGGCGCAGGGTCGAGCCAAGAAGCAATACTATCGTGCCCGGTGACGTGCCCGGTGGTCAAGAAGTATGAGTGTGGGGCTAAACACGCCGGCCCTTTGTCAAACAACCTGAGGTATAAAATATTACCTTACAGGAATAATTAGTTTAAAACAAATACACAATCAACATGAGACATTATGAAGTGAAAAATAGGATATCAATAGAGTAGTCAAAACCTATCACCGTATTCAAACACCTCTTTCTTACTAGATGTTACGTCAGTAGTATTACAGTTTTTTTTTCAAACATCGGGCTTAAACGGTTAGAGAAAATTGGCTGAGAATAAAAAACAAAGGAACTTTGATTTTCTATAGTGACCACTGGATATGCTTAGCGGAAACTTCGTTCAATCTCTTCTTTGTAATTTCACCTCATTGACCTGAATCTCATGAAATTTTTTAAGATTAATCAAGATTCTTATGAACATATCAACCTAAGTATGTAGTGAACGTCTTTTCATTTTTGGTCCTTCTCATAACATTTCTGATTATTTCAAAGTTATGCAAATAACAAAATTCACTGAGTCGTTGCATTTTTATACACAAATTCTATTACAGTGTCGTCATGAGATCGATGGCATGACAGAATGAATAGAAAACAAACACATAATACGTTATAGAATAAATTTAAGGTGTCTCGCTGACAGTTCGTTCACACGTGAACTGGAAGTGGTGGCTCTAAAATCTGGTGGACAGAATTTTTCATCGGACGAATCCAAACAGTCTTCAACGTCGTCACATAAACCTCCTGGAGGCACACACTTTTTGTTGTCGTGACATTGAAATTGTCCAGGAAGACAAATTCGTGGAGCTGAAAGGTTAATCTGTATTCAAGACAAAATGAGACTACGTGGTGCAACAAGGTAGAGCATGCAACGACTGAGAGGCTTCTCCCACATTTTGGCATTTCCTCCAGCTCGTTTTAATCGAAAAAAAAACTTGAGCGCTGGATTAAAAATGTCAAGTTTGCTAAACTTAGGAACTGTTATAGTGCATCGAACCGTTAGAAGGTTCCACTAGAAGTTCGACTTAGTGACTGGAACGTTCCCCGTACGACTAGAACATGCTTCAACGCCCAAGCAGCTACTGGATCTTCTTGGTTATTATAGTAAAGTGGTATTTGCTTTTCTATTCGTTTCAAAAGGTAAATGAGAGTAAAACAAACATAAGTGTTGTTCACTCAGGTGATGCACCTCTTTCAAGTGCTGATCCTAAGACGAAGAAACTCTGCTTTACAAATAGGTACACGGCTCCTTCCAAATGTCGGCTAATAAGTGTTCCTGGGCGTCAAACAGCGATATGTACTAGGAAGTTCAGCTTAGCTTTATAAAAACTAAGAAAGCGTTCGTTATGTCCACAGAGAGCTAAGAGTAAGCTAATCCAATGACGGAATTATTGAGTTCCTCATGACTATCTTCTTCCCCAAGAACAGTGAGGAAAGCACAAAGTAACAGAAATGCTGAGTTCTTGTGTACTCTGAGTAGTGCTCTTTGAGTAACTGGATGAATGTATCTTGTTGCTTCTTGCTCAAGACATTCGATAACTAATGTATTACAGCGCGCTAGACGATTCAACAAGCATAATTCGTCATTATAGGTTCTCTCAATTTTTAAGGCAACAGATCCGTTGGACTAGAAGTACATGCTGGCAAAAATTAAGTGGTGGGGGACAAGAAAGGTGTATCGGGGAAGTGGTTGAGGTAAGTAAACCGTTCAAGAGCAACTCACGACATTTCAACTCGTCCGCGTGATTGCTGCAATGGGAGATACCGTCGCATAGATACAACATAGAAATGCATCTGAAAACCGCAACGGAGTATGAGAGAAGATGTTCGCTCTTTTGAAAATATATCAAAATTATGTCAATTCCGTAAAGCAATACTATCTTGCTTCGAAATTCGGGTCATAATAGAATAGCGTTAGGGCTGAGATAGAGCAGTGGTTAGCGATGTTGTGAATCAGGATGCAGGGTGATAAGCAGGGCGCTATTTCGTTCTTCTTCACCATTACCCTCTTGCAATGAATCAACTAACGCCTTGGGGATGCTTCAGCTCCACTGCCTCCAAACCTGCATTCTACGGCACTCATAGAGGAATGTCAGGAGAATTCTGTGGAGAATGAATGAGAGGAAGAAATCGAATACATGAAATGCTGGAATTGGCACAATGAACTGTGATAACGGGTCGTACAAAAAATAACCAGGTAATGGAAGCTGCAGGTTTGAATATGCAGAATTCATTGTAAATGAAGTCTAACTCAGCACAAGAACCAATTCATTTCATCCCTCAGTTATGATTATTTTTGAAGAATCTCTTCTAGGCAGCTCAAACTGTTAATCATAACAAGTAAAATAGAAGAATGAAGTTAGCTTATTCCTACTTAGTAACAGGCATTCTCGACAATGCATGATTTCAAGTTCGAACGTGGATTAACCATTCCTTCAGTGAGTCAATGATACGTGCTTGCCTTAGTTCGATTTCCAATGCTTCAGGAGTAACGATCATCTTCTCTAGGTGCTCACAGTCGGGAATATTGGGGATAACCATGTGTGGAACAGTAACCACATGTAGAGTGGTGACCATATGATGCAGTTGAACACCCATGTGGACACCAACCAAAAAGATATATCTTTTCAAGAAATCTGCCGGCAAGTGGCAAAGTTTATCAGTAATGTCAACAGTGGGCTCGCTTGCCGTTGATGATGACTCCTAACTCATATTTAAAACGACGGAGGAAATGTTGGTAACTTCTTGATAATCCTAACCATAGCTCTCAAAAAATGGTTTTTTTTTCTTTGTCTTTGATCTTTCAGAGATCCGAGTTTGTTGCAAGCAAAAATTGAAGTACTCTCTCTCTCTCTTTGGGGTAGAAAATTTCAACCCTGTAGATTTCACTATGGCCAATTTTCGTATCTATGAACTTTTCTTAGTAATTTTTAACACCAAAGAAGTTTACTAAAAACAGGAAACAGATAAAGCAGAGATGTAGACAATAACGACCATCTTTTGCCAATGCTTCTATCGGAATCATTTTCTCTCACCACCAACATACTTAGTCTCTGATCCTCCGCATTCAATGTGCTTGGAGTCGCAATTACTGGTGCAGTTTTTACCATTAGCGTGCAGTTCGTATCCTTCTCCACATCCACATTTTGCTGTTCGTTCGGGCCCGAGCAGGCACAGTTGTTCACATTCAATCGTACTGCACAATGACGGAACTGGAAATATCTAAATACATCTAGAATTATATTTATGGGCGAATTTGAAAGGAAATAGGAGAATTTCTAAAACACATTTTCGGCATTATAGTACGTCGCTTCTCTTTTTCATAGGACGTTGTCTGCAAAAGATGCTGAAAGTGAAGGCTGATGAGATGTAGAAATCAAAATATTCCTAATATCTGCAGAATAACTTTTTCTTGTACGGCTACAAATTCAAAACACTTCTAGGAAATGGGCAAAATATAAGAACATCAGCCTGTTTCCTAGTATTTCTACACAAGTCTTCCTTCCGACGCATACAAGTTGTGATTTACTTGTAGTGAGGACCTGGGAATATTCTAACGCGGTCACCTTAGTACATAGTCTACAAGCTTACGCGGTGAAAGATCTAAAAGTCGATACTGGTTTGTAGTGGACGTTAGTGGTAGAAGATTGAAAGCAAAGTCCAGGAAATTCGGATAAAGTAGACTGTCTACTTAATTTAGAGATCATGATCAGAAGGAAAAGGAATTCTTGTAACGAAATGTCACTGATGGGTGGCCGAAACAATAGCCATCAGAGTCCAAGTAGTTCCAAGCTCGTGCAAGCTTACTTCAGAGAAAAGGACAGTTCGTAAGATAATTCTCGTTTTTCATTTCTCGTGACGAGGTTCAGAGACGGTCAAACTTTTGAACTGTTGAACAATTTTTCTTTCCTTTGATTCTTTTTTAGAAGACACGCTATAGCTTAGACCTTATTAGTCCTGTAATTTGGCAAATCAACTGTGGTAAATTTCAGAGCAACGCCGATGCACGTGTGATTGAAATATTGCGTTCTAAAAATGCCCCTCTTGAAAAAGGTGTTCGTGTGGACCCGAGCACTACCGAAGCCGGAAAACCATCATCTGCTTCGCTGACAAGGCTCAAACATATTCCTGACACCGATTCTGCTGTTCCGGCTACTTCGACAATGCAACGAATACCGAGTGGTACCACGAGTCCTGCAACTGCTCCACAGACACAAACGGCCTACTCGACAACGATTAGTTCCTCTGTCACCCATGTTTCCAATGTCTCTTCTGCAAGAGCAAATGAGAACCAACAACGCGAGAATGCGGGAAGGACCTCTGTTGAAACGGTAGTTACATAGAAAATCTATATATCTAGAACAGGTACCTCAAAATAGCTTCGTTTCATTAGCTTAGCACTGATGAATTTGTGAAGCAGAATCTTATGCTGTATCAACAGCACTTTTTCTTACGTACCGTATTTGACGCCAATTATGAAGAAAATGATCACCTTAGAACTAAGAGAATTGAGCGGTGAACAAAAACACGGCCTCAGGCAAGAATCGAACACTCGTTTCATCCTATCCGGGGACGCGTGCTCTACCACTACACCACCGAGGCACATTCGTAGCAGTAGAAACACTGTAATTTCCAAGTATTATATATAACAGTTGCTGTCAGCTTAACAGGATTTATAAAGCGGAATCGCATATCCGACCAAACCTGTTGAAGGTTGGTGGCTGATAGCTAACTTAGAGATGTTCAAGAATGAGTGATCGAGCAAGTGTGCCTCGGTGGTGTAGTGGTAAAGCACGCGTTCCCGGATAGGACGAAACGCGGGATCGATTCCCATCTGAGGCTGTGTTTTTGTTCACCACTCAGTTCTCTTAATTATATAAGTAGCATCATAACACTGCGAAAAAATCAGTAGAATTACTATAATTTCAAAGGATCATTTTAGATGTTTAAAACGAAGAGTTGTTGATGCAGAGAAACAAGTAATCTCAGCCATAACACTCCCAAATGTGAAGGCAAGTATGAAGACGTTTATGAGCACGTTATTACCGTTCAGATAGTAAGTTTACAGATCTCGAATGTAAAGGAATGTCGATAACAGAGACAACGCAACAAAAGAATGATCTTCGAAATGCGGACGATGTTGGAACAAGTAATAGTTAAAAACCTCAAAAATACAATGAAACAGTTTTCTATTAGATATTAACGTTTACTATCAGTTGCTCTATGGTGAAATTAGAGAATTTCAGATAAAGGCGAATAAACGTGAATTACTGTCTTATGTGAGACATCCTGATTGTCGATTTACTAGGTTGGAAAGAAAGTTTCCATCGTTTGATAAAATATTCAAAATTTATGCATATATCCAGACAACAAACAGCAACTATTCTTCAATATACTTGGCTTTTCGTCTTGGCTTCCTGTGAACAGAGTCAAGCTTTACACTGTCTATTAAGGGAAGTTATCACTGAACAGACAGTGTCGTACACTCGATTGCTCTTGGCTGGTATCGTTAGTATATCATACCTTTTGTTTCGAGTGTTTACGTAGCACCACGCTTGAATTTCAAATGCCAGATATTGACAAAAGACGAAAGGGTATCGCCCGACTGATGAGACTGTCAAGGTCGAAACACCTGTATGTGGCTCTATAAGACAGCCTTACATAAGAGACCACATGCGTGACTCAAAAAGTGATTATCTTAATGAAATTTGTGGTCCTAAAAAAATACTGGAAACGAAAAATACCAAAATATTTTTTGTTCAGAAATTAAAAATAAGAATAGCTTCGATACATTCATGCTTAGAGTCGCATGTGTATGACCTAGGCGATATTGCAATGTTCGTACGTGGACGGAGAGCTCAACAAATAATGATTTCTAGAACACCTAATGCCTCTTTTACACCCAATTGAATTTTACTTTTCAAATGCTCTAAGTGGCGAAGTTAATATGATGAACAATCTATTCCAAAGTTAAGCAGGAGGAGCCGAGTGGCTTGAGGAGCTTTGTAAAGCACTGAAGATGCACTGAAGTGAACAAAAGACATCTGGCTTCTTGCCCATCTTTTCGGTTCAGCGATTATCCTTGCCTGAATATATGCATCAGAAATCTTGTCACTACGTAAACAGGATAGAAGACCACCTAGCTTTCTAAACGAGGAGCTGAATAGCTGAATAGTCTATGGGTGGATATATATGGGTATAGTTGTAGTATTATGGCTTCGATGTTTTCCAGAGTCGTTTGCTGTTCGTGCAAAGTTGTTGATCGAGGTGAGACCTTGTCTAGTCTTTCGAGTATTTGAAGAATAAGTTCTTCGGAATTAGTACACCTCAAACAAAGTCAAAAATTGGAGACGAATGCATGGAGCATCCCTCAGGGATTGATCGACGCCGGGAGCTTCATCCTTTATCCTTGATTAGGTAGGAAAGTAAAACGTTTGGGCGAGGATTGGTGAGATGAAAATCGAATAAAAAAGATTTCTTTCATTTGCTAGTTTCGCAAGCATCACTAAGTCAACCAAATATTTCGATTTCAATGTTAAGAAAATCGAACGATGTCTGTTGATTCAAAAGAATGAGTGGAGACGTTCCTCGTTCTGAGTACAATTGTGTCAATGTCGATTGACATTTGCAGTATTTCCAACAATTTCTTTTTTTTTTCGCAAATCCGATTGGACGTCATAGTCGCCATTTCCTACTCAGGTTTTTGCGACATAAATGCATGTTATATTGGTTTTAAAAAAAATTATAATATTGACAGTCTTGTCGAGCCTTCCAGTACATATATGACAATAAAAGTACACTTAATTGAAGCTTTTTTGTGCTATTACATCGGTGAGAATAGTCCTTTTTGTTTCATTTTGTCACGTTCTCAGTATGCAGCGTTTGAAGACAGTCGTTTGAAAACATATCCGTAGATCTTTGCATGATTCGTTTCCAGAAGTCTCGCCAGCAAACCCCTACATACCGTTCTGTTTCTACCTCCTTGTAGTAGTCGTCCATAGAATGGCTTATTTTCAACATAGAACGCAACGAGCTTGATCGCTTGTCGTCGACATCGTGTGCAATCACTTGCATTCTATTGAAGCCAACCATAAATGTGCCATCCTTACTGTAATGTGCAGAAAAAACCGCAGTATTCTTTTGAGAAACGATACACAATTCTCCATAATCAGTTCTCGTCGACTCTTGTAATTACATACCTCTCAATTATGTAATGCACATTCTCATGCACACTGAAGGTAATACCAGTGATAATCACACGAATCGCCTCAGTTCAATTACCTTTAGGACTGAGCTGATATGACGTTTGGAGCCTTTAAAGTGGTCTGACATATGGCAACTCTACTGGCAGACGCAAATTTCGGCCTTCTCGCAAGCTTCATTACGACATGCCTTTCAATGAATATATCGCCATGCGAATTCCTTTTTTAAACGCCACTCGTCAATATTGTGGCAAAATAAAACACCCATAAGCGCCACTTATAGAAAAGCAATAGAGGGGCAACAATACAAAACAGCTTCATTTAACTGTCCTTTTTGTTGTGAAATATGTGCCGGCATTATAGTTGTTGTCATGATCAACACTTTTTTCAAATCTCCAAGGTAACATGACAAATTTCTTCAAAAAATTAAATGAAATGGCAACAACGACGACAATCTGACATTCCGAAAAAGAAAGCAATCACTGAAGGAATTTTTTTTTCTGTCAAAACGAGGATGGTCATTTACCTTTTATATTCTTAATTCCCTAGTTGACGATTCTTTGCACATCAAATTCATCAAATTAGTGAGCGGCAGTAGCTTCTCTTCATGTTCAGATCAAAACAATTGATTATATCAAGGATGCTCACAAATGCTGCAATTCGATTTCTTTTGCTTCACTCATTTTTCATCGCCTCGCTACCATCCAAACTACATCCTCTTGATTTTCTCACAATGATCTGGGAAAAATAAAATTATGAAAGTGACAATGCAGTAAGTGAGACACACCCCAATTGAGGACATTCTCAATCCGATGTCGATATGCAGGCACTTTCATTCTTTCATGACCAAAAAAATAAGCATTTGAACTGACAAAGCAAAGCGGTCCAGTGCACATAATGCATTTTTCTCGATCAACACATCAGCTAATAGCACGAAGACAGGTGACTCATCAACGCACAATGCGCTTCGGTTGGTATGAAAGTGCTCACATCGAATGGGAAATCACACCGTAAGATGAACACCATCGCGGCTCTTCTTCTTCTTCTTGTTGCGGTAAGTTCCAAGTGTTTTACATATTGAAGATTGCATCACATCCATGCGTACGATGCTTGTCAACTAAATTGAAGTTGATCACGATCAAAAATGTGCGCCATCAGGGTGAAAGTTATCTTATTCAGTTACTCCTTTCGGGGCAGCATGTACCGCGGCGCTGGCACACCACTGTTTGAAAGCGTTGCTCGCTGGACACACTTTCTTTCTTAGATTATTAGCAATTTCTCGGTTTTTTTTTTGTTATCCGTGGATAAATAAAGAAAAGACATCTTTTGCTAGGCAAAGATTTGTCATAAGAGTGTTAGCAAGTATTCGAGAGCTTAAATCTCTGTCTATTACGCTACGTTGCCTTTTTTTTTCAAAAGGCTTTTTCATAACGCTGTAACAGAAAAAAATATTTGTGTATCACACATGCATCTTTCTCGCAGGACAAAACTGTTCGTTAGAGCATGACTAACCATTCAATTGCGCAAGTTTCAACGACTTTGATGCTGTGCTTATTTTTTGGAAAAACTATTCAACTGTATTGTAGCAAGGAAAGTAAGATTGAGATCAACATACGCTGAGCATTTGCTTGTCGCTTGTTGTGTGTGCTAGGTTGGTGCTGGTAGTGGATCGGCGAGCCGACCTACCAATCGTGCTGGCGTCACTCGTATGTGGAGTGTAGTTTTTGCTATCTAATCTAGAGTTTTTCTCCGTTTGAAGAAAACTCTGGGCGCCGTGGCCGAGTGGTTGTGACGTTGGTCACGGCGCGCACGGGCTCCACCTCCCGCGTCTCTTAGGCAGTCAACAATGTCCTATGAAACGGCACAGCAAGCCTATCCTCGAGACTGCTAGAAGACTCGCTCTACCAGTACTTACGCTGTTCAAGATGAAAACGAACAGCGAATTCAATGTTAGAAGTAATGGGACCCGCGCAATGAAAAAAGGCACGGTAATGACGGATTAAATAAAGTACCAAAGTGCGAAGAGAAAAAAACTCCACGTAAGACGTATAACGCTGATACTACAAGCTTTCTCTACCCGTTCAAAAATTCATCATACTTCCAGCTGAGTAAAAGTGAAACCAAGCTGCCGGTGTAGAACATAATCTCATTTCAAATGCTACAGCGTTATAGAAGGGTCTTTTTGAGAAAGAAACACGTAGAGCAGTAGCCAGAGATTTGAGTTTTCAAATGATTACCAACACTCCTATAAAAAGTTCTTTTTTAGCAAAAGGAGTCTTCCTTCATTTGTCCTGTCTAGAAAAAGGATCAGGAAAAATTTTTGTTTTAATAACGACAATCACGCTCCTTCGATTTCAATTGCCACCCCAAAGCTCTTTTTCGTGTTTTGTTTGAAAGATCTTTACTCGTCTGGAAAAATTCTCTAAGTTAACTGTAACTGTAGGAAAGACTTGTTCCATCGTTTTATGTATAACAGCTTTTATCTTATATTACCATATAGATAGCCTTTAAATTTCATGCAATGGCTAACCGCTTCGAGTACGATACTTAATCTATCCTTCGACCTTGCAGCACTTTATATAAATCTTTTCAAGATTTCAACTTGGTTCTAAGGTTAAAAAGTCTTATACTACGACTACCATGACTATAAATTTTTTATTAACCTGTGATGAGTAAGCACAAATTCTAGTCGAGCAATTACGCTCGCCGAGTGTGAAACATAATTTTTTCGCGTTACAACAAAGCAATGTGAAGATTTCTTAGAGAATTTCAGTTCAGAGTTACTACCTTTCGAACCATCGAATCACTGCTGAAACACTATTAAAAGAGCTTTGTGTGGCAAAAAAGCTTTAAGTAAAAATGAATGCAAGACACACTATGGGGAGAACGTTATTTTTTCTTCGTTACTACAGCGCACCAACGAAGCCTTTACACAAACCAAGTCATATATCAGATTTGCTATTTCTCAACTAACGAACTATTACTAAAAGTTTGATGAAAAGTCTGTGCTTGACGAGAAAATCGCGAAAAGCCTATTTCACATTTTCTGGTACACTCAGTCTTGAAGGGTTAAGCACATCTGCAATCCTAAATGTTCTAAACAAAATTTGGTATCGGGTGAATGCGACTAATAATCATAAATACGTAATTTCTTACAAATAGTTGGTAATTTTAGTGTCGCACCTTTGGGAATTCTTATTTCTCAAAAGATTGAATTGGATAACGTGGCCCTTTAAGTGGAACATGGCACTATGAAACTTGAATCATAATCAAAATTTGGAACAAATTTTAGCTCATCTCAATCCCACGTAATATCCGCCTTCGAAAGTTTTGCACAAGTATCGACAGTAACTGTCAATATGATACAAAAATGGTATATAACATACAAAGGATCACCTAAGAAGATGAGTATCGCCTGCCATCACTTCGATTTCGAATATCTGCGATTGTTCAGCCAACACAACTGAAGAGCCGAATGATCCAGTCGCAAAGTTTTTCAGTAATGAAGCTTGAAGGAGTGCCACACGTTGATTTGAGGAGTGGAGGAGTTGAATTAGTAGTTAGAGCTAAAGACAGTAAATGAGAAAAATCTATGTTTGCGCGAGAATTGACCTTTGGCAGAGTATTGCAAACTCTTGGTCACTTATCGCAGTCTTCTAGGCGTGCCTATTAGCGTTCTATGAAACGCAAGTTCATTTAGAAACAGTCTTATACGACTAATCCCACATTCTTGAAGGGCTTCTGTTAAGATATATATAACAAAGTGCAAGCAAAAGGATTCCAGCTATTATGTCATCCGTGAGCGGTCGGTTGATTTCCTTCCTTACTTCTACTTTTGATTTCGGCCTAGCATCATCTCCGAATCAACAGGTAGGAAGCCCGACCAAGAATTCATCGCCGAAATCCGTCCCTTGGAAACGATATCGTGAAGACCTGAGAACGCCTTAGCAAGGTTTCGTTAGAAATCCTAGGAATATCATATGCACGACCACCAATATACCATTTGGTTCATGTGCTGGGGTCCGCAAAGCTAGTGAAGACGGACCATCTAAGTAAGTATCTAAGCAAGTAATGCCACTAGAAAGTTGTCTTCACTATTGATAACTCCGTCTCACAGCCAGCAAGCGTTTTATAAGATGAGAAAGTCGTAAAATTTTGTTAGCAACTTCGTTTAGGCCGGTCGACAGAAACTAGTGGAGTTAATTTGTCCAAAAAATCTCGTTATTGCTACTTCCAGATATATGGGCTTAGATTAGAGAAAAAACATTTAAAAAAAATTTTTTGACTAGTGCATACGGGCTTGGAAACTTTTACGAAACCTTGTCACAGGGCAGAGAGACACGCTCGCTGTTTGTTGCAGTCATTTGAACAAACGATTTTGAACGATTCACGGGACAAAGGATGAAGCTCGAGAAGATCGCTAATCACCAGTTGAGGAGTCTCGCTAATGAATACCATTTAAAAATTGGAAAGAGAGAAAAATGTTGGGCATTGGTGCGAATGTTGAGAATAGGTCATGAATAAAACCATGATTGCATCCCTGAACAAACAGAGTGTGGCAATTTCACTTACATAAACGTCAATAGAAAATAGATTTCGATGGGTTCTTTGTTTACGTGCATGCACTAGAAGTTCATCGTCATAGTTATTGTCATAACGAATTTTGTTATTGAATTAGATAAAAGCATGACGAATTCTGTAAAAAAAATTGGAAATGAAATGACAATCAGGTCGACAATTTGGCTTTGTAAAGAATGAAGCGATATCATTGGAAATGAAGGGAAATCCGATAGATATTGCCATAATTAAACCAAAGAACGTCCTTCCGTCTTTTCTACTCTTAAATTTTTTAGCTATCGATTCTTTACGTATCAATTTAAGAGGTAACAACATGAATTCTTCATGTTGAGACTGAAGTAGCTGATCACTTCGAGGATGCTCAAAAACAAGCATTGTGGATTCGCTTTCTTTTATTCATTCCTCACTCATAATCAAAACACCCAGTTCTTAGCTTTCTGCGAAACGAGTGGGCAAGATAATCAAAATGAAAATAATGTGCAAAATGGATACACTCTCTACTGAGAGTATTTTCTTTCTGATAACTATGTTCTATTGAGTCCGTGCTACTTCCATTCAATGGTAAAAAACGAATCGTTGGTGTAACACGATGCAAAAAAGACCAGCGCGGAAATTGGATTTTTTTCCGATCATCACATCAGCCAAAAACAGATAAAAAACCAAGTGGGGAAACAAAGCTCATCACACAGAATAGTACGTTTGACACGTATAAAAGCAAGCAGTTTGGATGGAAAATCAATCAACAAGAATGAACGTTCTCATTGCCCTTCTCCCTGTTGCTACGGTACGTTCACATTTGTTTGACTCAGTGACTATAATACGCACTGAATCTCATGCATATAACGCGAAGTTAATAATTGCCTTGAAATTTAAGAAAATATCTCGGCTGTGAATATTATCAACTTAATCAGAGACGACTACGGTCCGCACATCTTCCCTCGCAAAGCGAAATTTCCCTTATTCAGTTGAAGCATGGTTTTGCAGTCATAAAGCCCACGCAAAGTCGCAGATGATTATTCTTTGTTATGACTCCTACTATGAAGCGGCGTAATGGAATTTCGTTCAGATAGTGTAGGTTTTGTTGACTGTAGTGTTGCTGGGTTTTGCAACTAAGTCAGATGAATTTAAATCTCGAAGATTGATTTTGATTCCGCCTTGAATTTTCCGAAAATTTCCACTCAAAAAATTGTAAACTGTTGGAGTTTCATATGAAAACCAAGCAGAACCTTAACGTCGTAAAACAAAGTTTCTTCTAAGACTTTTAAATCTCCTTACATCACCTTTCTTGCGCGAAGAACTTTTATCTTTTATTGAGAAACGAATTTTCAAACATATCAATTAATTCCACTCTATAATTTCAGGAACTCCAATCCTGCATTTCTACACAAAGCAAAATGGTACCAGGCAAGTCTTTCTCCTCTTTGCACCTTCCTTTTTGCTCATGATATTGATTTTCTTTTCACCGTAGATCCACCGCAATGCAGTGGGTCAAACATGACGAAAGATTTAAGAGCAACAGCTAGACGTCATCATAACCGGAACAGGTTTGTCCTCAATATGGTTGAATAATTTTTCCAAGGGTCGTTCGCTCATCATTATGTGGCCGAGTGATTGCCACAACCGAATAAATGGCTATAAATATGATTATTCTTTAAAGGAAAGATCTGGCACGCGGAAAGCTGCGCGCATATGGATACCCGGAAGCAAGTAACATGAGCTATATGGTGAGAAAGGTTTCACAAAGACCAGCTTTTCATAAGTGGTTATAATTCTTGTAAAAATTGATTTTTTACTCAGAACGGTCTTACAGGAGTATGACTGTTCGTTGGAGAAAGCTTCTCTCGAGGTAGCTATGTCAATTTGCGACAACACGAGTCACCATGATTTCCAGTTCTCCGGTATCAACATTGCTACCATTTCTTACAACAAGTCCCGGCCTTATCCTTTCAACGGATCTTTTAACGTATATGATGTTAGACAAATAGTAAGTATAGTGGATTTCTTTCGTACTTTTGTGAGAAGATGTTTTTATTCAAGAAAAAGGTGATGGAAACAAAGTTATTGCTATCTTGAAGTATTTAGAGTTCTCAAAAATTGCTTGAGGAACACATGTTTAGAGTTGCCATAGCCAGACTAGTTTTTTATTTTTTAGGTTGAAGAGTGGTGGAAATCTGGAGCACAATCCCCTGCCCCCAGTGAACTAAAGCCAAACGGAACCAGAAACGATACGCTGAGAATCCCATTCCTTCAGGTTAGCTATAACAACATTTACCTGAGATCGATGAGAGTTAGTACCAATGGACGATCTAGGGCGGCGTCGTACTCGTTTAGGGCGGAGCACATATTCTGAAACCTTGACCTAGTCTTCCCAACCGTCTATACAAGACCAGTTAAGCGCTTAGGCGAACAGGATTAGTAGTCCTTTAAGCTTTGGTTTTGTTTGTATTGAAAGTGTTATTATTGGAAAACAAGAGTTTCAGATGGCAGATGCAGCTGCGAACAAGTTGGGATGTGCATTTCATATTTGCAGTGGTGGAAACAGTCATGGTGGCAACGTATCATTTGTTTGCAAATATGCTCCACAGTAAGTTATCGTGCTAAATTGGACTGATTCTTCATTATATGAATTGTTCATCACTTAGGCACGTCAGTGTTGGTGTAGCACTCTATGAGAAAGGAGAACCGTGTAGTGCATGTGGTGGCATACAGAACAGCTCATGTATCGGTAGAGGGCTTTGCAATAACACGGATATTCACAATGAAAAGTTCTGCTAAAACACCGATGTTTGAATTGCAATGTTATAAAGATTTTTGGCAAGTCGGCTGTTTCTCAGCATTTACACAGCTCAGTTATTTTGCACATCAGAAAAGACACTGCAAGCTATTACAGCTGCATGTCCTCATAGTGAGATGATGATATCGCTTTGAAATAATAGCTTATGCAAAAGTCCGCGCCGTTTTGGTTTTTGTATACGATTTCTGCAGTGAAATTGCATGACTTTGGTGTCGTTTAATTGAGTATTTTCATGCTTGCTCTGTGCGAGATACACCAAAGTTTACATTCTTGAACTGTGCATTGTAGCAAAAAAATATAACCGAGAATATCTTCGCAGAATATCAATAAATATGGAGAATTTATTTGGAAAAGGTGCGAATCGTTATTTAGCAACCGATAGCATCGTTGACCCTGTTTACGCAGCGGCCAAATTTTCTAAAGTATACGTTTAGGTAGAGATGATCGTTAGTCCGAATGTTGGACACAGAGTCGAATGTTTTGTTGCCCTCATCACATCTTCGATGATCTAAAACGCTCTCAAAGCAGTTTGCTTCCTCCTGTCACAATATTCTGCCTTTGAAGATTTTTGTTCACTTTTTCGCGAGTACACGTAACGTGTTCTCAGATGGTGGATAGAAAAAAGGCTAATTAAAAATGACCATGTGCTTCTCACAGATGCAAGTAGAATCAGGGGATGATTTGTCCGTTTCTGCAGCGTCGAATTGACAGACGTTTTATACCACGAGTTAAAATGACCCTAGAGCCTGCATACAAGCGGTTGAGAAGTACATGGTAGGCGGTCGCGAGACGGGAGAGAGCAGCCGATTAACAGTATGTATTCGACTCCGACTTTCAGAGTTCAGTCAGCTATACTTTGGCTACAAAGCGCCGAAACAGTAATAAAAACAGGCCTCATTTCTTGGACTCCAGATTGTTTCCGCTATGGCAGCGTAGGAGAGGATGACTGCTATGAGGCCGCTTAAATCTCAAAAGATTAGGCTGCGAAAACTGAAATGGACAAGGTGACGACTTGTGCTTACAACGTACGTGCATTTGCATATAAATACACTGAAGAAGATCTATCGATGAAAGCAAGTAGAATAATTTGCGACGTGATCAGCGTGGTTGGATGGGAGGACGTCAATATTTCACACTGTCTATGACACCAAAGAAGAAGAATTTTTACTTTCATTCGATAGTCTGAGAAATGTAAATTTCAATGCTAATCTTGGTCTTCGAGATCTTTTCAGGGCGCTGTGCCAACGAAGAGCCATAACGATTCTGCATTTCATTGTTTCTCGGCTTTAGTAGCTTTAATGACTCTTGGATGTTGTATGGGATAAGAACTTTTTGCTACAATGTGATGTTTTTACATAGCTTATGCAACTTCACCACAACAATATGGCTATATGATGATAACAAATGGCTGCATAGTGTGCGAGTGTTTTTCCTGCGCATAAAAATCATACGTGCTGCGCCAAAAAGTTGGAAGTGGAGGAAGGGTTAGAAGTACAAGGAGCATACATAGGATAAGGGAAACGTGAAAATTCTCCAGATTGTTACAGGTGGATATGAGAATATGGGCAATCACAGCGATTTTGGATATCTACAATTACCTTGCCTACAGCGCAAAATGGCAAACTGCGCAATCAAGATGTTTCTATTACCCGATTTTTCATTGCCATAGGATGAAGGGACATCAAAATTCATTAGTGTTGGAATAAGAAACTCTTTCATACAAATTATTTTGCACGCCGTTTACTTATCTTTACCGTGCGAATCTTAGTAATTCAAACGCTCAATCATTCCTATGCATATCTTCTTCACAAAGGTCTCCGAGCATTTCGAGTGTTATTTTCACTGTTGCTTGAGAATTTTCTTCCTAACGAATCACGCCGAATACTGGTTGAGCAAAATCTCCTACTGATTTCGGAGAAACTTGAGGTGAGGCACTTCGTAAAGTATTCGTTAACTGATCACAAGAGATTGCTGATGGAGCAGGTTCACCAAAACCATGCTCTTTGAAGGCCTTCATCACTAACTGCTCGGCCAAAGCCCTCACTTCAATCCTGACTGTAAAAAAAGCTAAGAAGAAAGAAAAGTTGGAGTTAGAGATCGTCTCCGTTCACATTAACACATACAATAGAATCACTTTTCGCAATTTATCCAGATGTGCCCATTGGCATCCTGTCAAGCGCAACTTTTTCTAAGAGCGATATTGTACGACACTTTGCTGTTTAGTTGACAATGCGTTTTTAGAGATGAAAGGATACAAGGATGAAGCTCTTGGCGTTGATTAATCCTGAGGTGTGCGCCACTCATTCGTCCTCAATTTTTGACTTTGTTTGAGGTGATTGAATGCATATCTGACCTTTACAATGACTCGCGGGTCTCCCGCTGCACTGAGTCAGTACTGCTTATCCTCCTAGGCAAGTTTAAGGCCAGTTTGGTACCAAATCGATCCCGAGGGAATGAATGACCTAGTCAGCCATGAGCGCGAAATGAACCATCAACCTCGTGTGCGACGCACATCACCTCAAATCACTGGCGCGGCATGCCCTCCGTTACTCTAATGTGGCTTTTAGAGCTAGATGGGAAAATTGCATAATTTTGTCATGACCGTAGTCTTGTCTATGGGAAAGTTCATAGTCAAGACAGCCAAGATTCTTCTCGGTTAGCCGAAAATAAATAAGGAATAGATTCCTTTCGATAAAAAAGGCTTCTCAATGCACTTTTAAGAAACATTCGAAAGCATGAATCGTTGTCTATTGCGCTATTATGCCGTTTTTCATTAAAGGTTTTTTTAACGCTGTATCAGAAGGATAACATTTGTGTTTCACACACGCATATTTGTTATCAAACAGAACTGCTCCCTGCGATTTTGAGTAGCCATTCGATCGAGTTCGGCAATTCCAACGCCGTGCTTATTTTCTGGAAAGACCGTTTCACTAAAGTGTAAAGGGGAAAATAAGATTGAGTTCACATGAGCGATCATTTGTTTTTCGGCTATTTCATGGGCTGGAAGTGAGAGGAGGTGGGAGAGGGGATTGCCAGTGGTTCAACACAGCGATCGCTTAATTGCGCTGATCGATTGCATATGTAACGTGCGATTTCTGATATTTTAAGTGGACTTTTTTTCGGCTTGGAAAGGCACTCTAGACAAAGCGTACGACTTTGCTACTTCAAGATTTCTCCTACATGTTCACATGTTTTTCGTGCTTCCAGCGGAGTATAGTAAAAGCAAACGGCGGGTGTAAAACATAATTTAACTTTGAATGTTACAGCGCTATAGAGGGATCTTTTCGAAAAAGGAGCCCGCAGCGCAGTAGTCAGAGATCAAAAGTTTTGGATCATTACTAATATTTTTGTGGGAATTTTTTGCCCAGCAAAAGGAGTCGTTTCTTCATCTGCTCGCGGTTAACGGAGAATAGCCAAAAGTACATGGCTTCATATATAAGTGCACACCTAAAGAAATTTACTGAGAACGTGAAAAACATTCAACAGCAAATTTATTTGAGTAAGTTTTTTAAAACCTCTTAAAAATGCTAAAATCTTTTACAAGGACTAAACAGAAGGCATGAGGGTACGTTTACCATTCAGTTCAATCATTTGAACCAGCAACTATAGTTCACCTAAAAAGCACAGAAGTCTCAAAAAAATTAGATTATCAAGATTGAGAATCGATGAACACCGAGCTTAATTTCAAAATTACCTATTATACGGACGACTACCAAAAGGGACAAAGACAAAGATTCTACAAGATTCTACCAAAAGGGACTAAGACAAACATTCTTGACGGCCGCCTGGCAATACTCTTGAGGCTGGATTATGGAAATCTACGAATGTATCGAGTAGCGAATCTTTTCACGTCCACCTATTAACATTGTGACAAAACGAAATCAATAGTCCAAAGCCCTTTCGTAGAAAGCACAATGAAAGGGCAGTATCACCTAACAGCTTTATTTGATTGTTCTACTTCATGGTACGTGCTACAAAGCTCGACGTGAAATTCATTGTCATTCAGTATTTCTACTGAAATAACATTTCGAATTTTGCAAAAAAAAAATGAAATAACAAAAGCCACGGCAAGTTGAAGATCTAAAAACGAAATCGTGAAGAAATTACAATTATCAGTTGATACGGACACAGTTTTTCTCGAAGACAGGACAGTCTTCTACCTGTCTTTCTGTTCATTCCTTAACTAACGATTACTCACGCATCAGACTATTAAGAGGCAGCAGATTTTCATACTGACTAGAGATAGCTGGTTTCCTACAAGGATGCCCACGAAACCAACAATTGCAATTCTTCCTGCGCTAATCATTCTTCATCTACCCACCATTATCTACAGCATCTCATTCTGATCCTCACAAAACGATGTATTCAAGAAAATCAAAGCGATAATTATGCAGAAAACGAGTCATACACCATTTGAGACATTTTGAATCCAATGTCGGCCTGCCATAAAAACTGTGGTGTTTTCATTCATGCGTTTAAAAATTAGTTCATGTGACGGAGAAAAATGCGGGCCAACGCGAGAATTGGATTTTCCTCAATCAGTTAGTATTGCAAAGACAGGTGGCTCATTAAAACACAATATAGCTCACTTTGGACAGGAAAACAATTCACAATTTTGAACGTCCTCGGTGCTCTCCTTTCTCTTGTTGCAGTACGTTCCGACGTGTTTGACACGTTGACATTAACCCCTAAGGGACGGCGTGAGCCTTCTAGGATACACGATTGCTTGAAGGCCTTTCTCGCTGCATAAAATTTTTCTCTCAAACATTTAATAAGCGTTCGAAATCCTAAATTTCTGCAATCTGAATAATTTGTTTAGTTTTGGAAAAAACGTTCTATTACGTTGCATGAGCGGAAATAAAATTACGTTTTACAGTCGATTTTCTTTGTTTGCTCGGCTGAAGCTTCGATACGGCTCTTCACTGAAGCTTTATTAGTCAATAGATAGCCAAAATCTCGATGATTTTGAGAATGTTAATGGTTTTTCGAAAAGGGTTTTCATGGAGCGCTGTAAGAGCGAAAAGAAGATCAAATTTCACACAAAAAATGCTACTTCGCTACTTAGATGTCATAGGTGGTTTATGGGCTAATATGTATAAATTTTATATGTCAGAGGTACCTCTTCGTTACATAAAAAATGAAATATCACCATAGAACTATTTACAGAGGTTTTCTGATGTAAAGAGTGACTACTTCTCGCTCCGCTTTCTGGCGGTATTGCCACGTCCTTGCAAAAAATAAACTAACTCCCAACCACTGATATTCATTTTTATTGCCTGCCTTGCGAGAACGTGGCTTGAGAGCACGTCTCTTACAACCAAACTTTTTTTAATAGAGGTCTATGTGAAGGTGATTCTAATATGTAGCTTGAATAAATGTAGGAAAAGAGCGCGTTAATCATTGCTTATAATACGGCACTTACTCTATCAGCAGCCATATTAAGAAAAGCGTATTCTTGGCTCTGAATAGACACTTTAGTAGTTATTCGATTTCTCAAATCTCGAATGTTCGAAAGTTGTACTTTGTTTTTTGAAAGGTCTTTATATCACATTGCAACAGTAAAAAAAAATGATATTTAACACTCAAGCATTTTTCGTCAAAAAGTTCAGCAGTTCGTCGATAGCGCAAAGTCTGGCACCAATTGTGTTTTTGAATTTCCAAGAAATCTTTCAGTGTGCTACGATACTGGAATTTTAATTAAATTTCACATGCGGCGCGTATGTCTTCCACCGTTATGTAGATGGATATTGCAACATCGGCATCAAGCCGTCGCCGTTCAACAACCAGTAGATAGCGCACATCTCGAAGATTCCAAGTATTTGCTTGTTTATTGAAAAAAAGTCTCTGTGCCAGCCGTAACAAAAAAAGCAAAACTGTTTTGCATGTGTGAGTATTTTTCGCGCGACACGGCTTTTCTCTCAGGCTTTTCCACCCAATCGGTAGCGTAAATCTTAACAACTTCAAGAAAATGCATAGTTTATGAGAAACACTTTTCAGTGCGTCGTGACAGCTAGAAGAATAGGATTTCATGTTGTGAACTCGGCGCGCACCTCACGCGTTAAGATTGCGTTGCGCGATCGTGAAGGCGTCAAGTGTGGAACGCAATAACCTTTTAGCTTATCAACGCGTTAAAACGTTTTTCAACGTATACCTAGACCAATTCTAAGATCGTTGAGATTTTTGCTAACGAATGATTATTGAAAGTCTAAATGAAAACCTCTGTCCAGCAAAAGACGCTTCAGTGTGGAAGAAAATTTTACTTCTCCTTCACAGAATAGTATATAAAAAAATAAAACACACCCTTCAGACTCTTAAACTTCAAGCTGCTAAATAAGTACTAAAACCTCAAAAAGATATAAAAAGTACCTTTTACGAAAATGGGCACAGATAGGGGTCAATCCGAGAATTCTTCTCTGGTATGACATATTTCAGCCAACAGCTTGCATAATGCTGATGTTCTAAGCCTTTTAATAAAGCATGGTTGCCCCTTCCAGCTCAAAATCCTTGCACTATCCATAAGTATTCAACCTTTACTCACATACGTCAACTCTGAATTATTGAAAATAAACGAATGGTATAAACTCAGCCATAGTGAGAGTTTTCGATGAGCAGGTATCATGAGCATACATGCTCTTTGATTTTTATTTACAATGATGTTTCCTAGGTTTTGTATGAAACTAGAAAAGACTAAAACCAAAGTTTTCCTTGTGATCCCGACTGTAATGCAATACATTTGATTAAATGTCAATTTTTTTTACATAAAAAACACGTATAAATAAACCAAAAGCATATGAAAAAGTAAGGAGATCTCGTTCTATAAAAGCAGTACAAGGATTGCGAAAATTTTTGCCAAACGATGAAAAGACCTTAATCAAAAAACAAAAATTGCGCAAATCGATCTGCGCTCATCGATTTCTAAAGCCGTCTGTTGAGGGCAATAAATAACATTAGCCAAGCTGAAGATGATATGAATAAAAATTTGCATCACCAGGATGAAAGTTTTTCTACTTAGTTGACTCATTCGGGACGGCGTCTGTCTGCGTCGGTGCATAACTTTTAAGAGCATTTCTCGTTGAACACAGCTTTGTCTTCGGCTTTTGAAATTATTGAAAGCTCAAATCTATCCTAATTTTCTTGCTAGAGCCAAATACGCGGGTTACATAATCTCTTTATTCATTCAACAGCTGACGTTTCGGCAGTCCGCTTTCTTCAAAACCTGGAAAGGTCAAATTGTCTGTCTGTTTGTCATTGGTCAACTGAAGAAGAATATTAGGATATGTTGAAGCTTGCCGAGCTTGAAAGCTCGAATATCAACAATTTCAACATTGTGCTTGCTTCAGAGGAAGCTTCCTTTTTTAAGCTAAAAATAAAAGTATGTTTCACACTCGATTTGCTTTATTCGCTCGGCTGGTGTCTGCGAATAGGCTTCGCTGAATTGTCAACAGTCACTAGTAGCACAAATCTCTACTAACCTGAACAAAAATTTGATTTTTGGAAGGGTGCTTACAGAGCAGTTCAAGAGCGAAAAGAAGATTGCGTTTTACATTTAAAGTGAATAGCCTGTTCGCTTGGACTACATAATGAGTTCTTTTTCATATTCTACCAGTCATCAATTGCGAGATCCCACACGCTGTCTCTTTGGTCAAGAACAGACCAACACTTGGTTCACACAGGATAGGACCAGAACACGTGAAGAACCTCTTGCCAGTTTTTATTAACACCTAGCTCTTTTCTTCACTCATTACCTGTCAAAATGCAACTTTTTCAGTTAATGGAATCCCAGAAAGACAGTGTTGCTGTTCATAAAGAGATATCATTGGCATAAGCAACTATCACTCCATTTGCTCGCTGTCCATTTTACTACGGTTGTTAAGAAAGTTTGGAGCACTTCAATGAAAAGTATGAGGTAACTCTCATGCATTTCATGGGAATACTACAGTTTCTTATGTAGGATTCTTCTACTGAAAGCTTAGATATTATTCGTCTTCATTTTGTTTGTTTCGCTTTCATGTTCACTTCGTCTAAGACATGCTTAACCCCTTTGGCACCACGTGTACCACTGATAGTACACGTGAATTTTCGCGATTTTCTCGTCGACTATTGGCTTCTCGGCAGACTTTTAATAACCGCTTCGATGGCGAAAAAATTGCGGTTTTGATGGTATGATTGGCTTTTGGAAATGTTCTTCCACTGAGCTGTAGCAACGAGGAGAAAATTGTGTTATTTCTTCGGTGTGTGCGCTGTGATTTGCACTCGTGATCACATAGCCCTTTGACAGAGCAAAACTTTTCAACAAAGCTTCAGTGATCATTCAGTAGCTTGAGAAATGGTGATTTTTAATATTTGCTTAGTTTTTTCAATTGAATAGCAAAATGTGGGATTTTCAAGCACTGTAAAAACGATGAACAAAAACAAGCGTTTCGCTCTTGGAGTGCGTTGCGTGCTTCGCCATCGTTCATGCCTGGCCTAAGAGCAGAGTTTTTATAATCGGTCGATAGTTTGAAAAGTGTAGATTTTGAAAATTAATTTGATTCTTCTCAACTGAATTTTTAGTGCTCTGAAACAAGCGAATTAGGACTACATTTCAAGCTATAAGTGAAAGTTAGTCTCTTCAACTTCGCAGTGGGTGTTTCGGTGATTGTATAGTGAAATTCGTACCTTAGAGACAAGCATTGGTCAGAAAAAATGATACGTTACTAAAGGCCTTCTATTAAAGTCTTTTTTTAGTGAAAGAAAGTCCACATCTTCCAAAAATTCCTACTTTTCAATAACGAGGTAACATCAAGGAAAAAACAGCGCATCTCCATTTCCTATCTCTTATTTTTCGTCGACATGCAGCAATGTAACTGGAACGGATTTTTTCGA
Organism: Parelaphostrongylus tenuis; assembly: GCA_019055375.1. Lineage (NCBI taxonomy): Eukaryota > Metazoa > Nematoda > Chromadorea > Rhabditida > Metastrongylidae > Parelaphostrongylus > Parelaphostrongylus tenuis. The sequence goes on along the minus strand of JAHQIW010002288.1, from coordinate 112,944 downwards.
TTTATGACTTTTTCAAAAAGCTTATTTGGTGTGACTTTTAGTACGCAGTGGCATAAGCTTTCATAAAGACCACAGTCATCAATTTGTAGAGCACTTCTCTGAAGAAATTGCATATTCCTTGCCCAATTTTCCAGGCCTATCATCGATGTTATTAATTTGTTTGAAATTTTATTAAGCAAACAACGATTTGTATCACAATCATCGATCATTAGCGGTTCATCCTAAATATCAGTACCGGTCAACATTCACCCCATGTTGAATAGAATTATGAGTGTTGGATTCAAGAAATTATTCGTTCTATAACAACAGACATCAAATCTTAAAATAATTAGTTCTTGGTTCATAAATGTCTTCAATATTATAGGACATGAGTTTTTATACAACTTGTCGAACTCCAAAACTCCTAACAACACATCTCCAATGAGCAGTACTGAAACAATGTTAGCAAATATACTGCTTACATCAAGTGCAGCTCGTGCTTACCCTTTTAGCGTTCGGGAATAAGCAGTATTTACTTACATGTATTACCAATTTTCAATAGCATTTGATACAACGTCCACGAAGTGGCAGAATGACTTCGAGAAAGCACCTGGGTGTCGGCTGTGGAGCGACATGATTTTGTAAGTATTTGAGACAAGCATCCATCTTGAAATCGCTGGACGAAATTTTATGCACGCCGCCTTTGTAGATTTCCAGGCAGCCATTTGGTTATTGAAATCGACAAGCAACTTGTGCTTGTTGTAACTCTCCACGACCTCATATTTCCTCGTCGTTGAATTGATGGTAAGCTTGTGTACGACAGAAATCCTCACTACATCTCTCTTGTCATTCAACCTGAGCACCATCACTCCTTTCCTGTTCTGATTGGCCAATGCCTACTCTTTCTCCAGTGGGTACTTCATAAATTCCCTAGATGAACATCGCCTATACTTTTTGCACGTCCCGATAAAGTGCGTTCTGTTCCAGAGCAGAGCCTTGGCAAGCTCAAAATTAGTGCAACCAGTGTCAGTGTAGAGATGTCGACCCTCATGTAGCAAGCCTTCCACTTGGTCCATCACAATACTGTCTGGAACTCGTCGCAATTCTACAATAAAGTCACATCGATAGTAAGATGAAGAAGAGAAGCGAATACTTGTGAGCAGCTAAACTACCAGAGCTAAAACGATGTGACAGCTAGTTAGCGATACAGAGCAATCGATGAAATTGTATATTCTTGCCTTCGCACACAAGCGCTACGGCTTTGATTTACGTGGTTGATTTGCTTAATCTACACATCTGACAAAAGTTCGCAGCACATCTTTGGAGGCGGTGTGCATGATTATTTAGACATAATTTCTCTCACAGTGCCAACAACTAGTAGCTTTACATTAAAAAGGATTAATATCTAAACTTTCAGCGTTGATCAAACCCAGAGGGATGCGCCATGCATTCGTCTTCATTCTTCAACTTCGTTTGAGGTGAATGAATGCATATCTGGCCTTTACAATGGCTAGCGGTCGCCTTCCGCTGAACCAAGTCAGTGCTTCGTATCCTCCCAGACAAGTCTGAGACCAGTCTGGTACCAATTTACCGACCCGGGAACGGTGGATGGCTTGATGAGCCAGCTTTAAAATATCCTCCATAAAAGATAACATCTAGGAATAGCAGCTATACAAAATTCTTTATACATACGGATCCAATTTCTCAGTAACCTAAAAATGGACATAATTTTGAACGGTACAATTACATTACCCAGAACAAGCAACGGCTAGTATAGCTTGTAGCCAATGTGAATTTATCATATTTTGTGAACTTGATACAGCAGCCAGTCCAGCGCATTATCAACTATCAGGATTCGATTGTCGGGAAAGAATAGATCTCTACACCGAGACTATAGACGAACTGGTTTTCCTGAAAAAATGATAAAATGGTTAGCTTGCTATACTTACTAGTTCTCCTGGACACAATTGACCCTTCTCGCGCAAAAATCTTTTGTAATCCATAAGTTTCCATCTTCCTCGTGTGCATCGTTATATAATTTTTCAGAAATGAACGGATCCCTGTTATAGAAACTTGGTTATGGTAAAAATTATCGATGACCTAGCAATCGCATGCATTGCGTAACGGCTTCTTCTAACATATTTATCCTTGTTTTCCAATTTTCACTAAATAATCTAACTCTTTAGTGTTTATAACAAAATATATCAAAACTGACTGATTTCTGCCATTATATTCTTTGTACAACTTATTGCGATTGGCAAAAAAAAACATAAACGTTCTATTTGCAATAAAAGCATACTAGTGTATAGAGGAAATTTTGAAATATCGAAATTTTACAAGAAACGTTAAATTTTTTTCCAGAACGATGAGAAAACCCTATTCAAATCCCAAAAACCGATCACCGGGGCTGCGATTTGCACTGCGCATGGCTATTACAACTAGCGGTCCCAAAGGGTTAAGAAGAAGTACCCAACTTTGGTCAACAGGAAGCGCGCTTTAATGCAGCAAGACAATGCCAGATCGCGCGCTGCCAAAAGACCAAAGGCAATTCAAAAAAGGAATGTTTAGAGCCTAAGCGAGGTTGGTTCGCCAGGACCACACACTAGTGTTGCGGAGGTCTCGCCCTCCTCGTCAGTGACCTACGCCCTACATAGACCAAAGACAAATTTGGTGGATTCAACGGATTCGAGGTTGTGCCGCATCCCGCCTACACTCTAAGTTGCGCTCCATTCGACTTTGGTCTTTCCAGCATCAATGCTATACTTCTGAAGAGTCGCCAATTTGAATTGCTTGATGAAGCTGAAGAAGCATGTCAAGAGTTCTTTGACTCGAAGTCGAAAGAATGACCGCATTCAAGCAAATCCGAAACTTGGCTTACCGATGACGGAAAAATGTAGAAAACGATGACCACTAATTTGAAGAATAGTTATTAATGTTTTTATTTGGAATTTGTGCATAAATTTTCAATTTTCATGATTACCCCAGAACTTTCATCGTGCCTCTGAAAAGAACATGGTCACTTTTAATTTACCTTTTCTCCTATCCACCCTCTGAGAATGCGTCACGTGCTCTCGCAAAAAGCTGGTGAAAGATCCTTTAAGCGGAAATTTTTGGCGGGAGTAAGCGAGCGGCTTGAAAGGCGTTAAAGGATACCGAGGTGTGATGAAGAGAGCGGAGAACATTTGATTCCGTGTCCATCTTCCCAACTTAACGTTATACCTTCTTCACGCATACATTAGAAACTTGGCCGCTAGGTAAGCTATATAATAGATGTCATCGGATGCAAAATAAAATGCTGTTGTGTGAAACGTTTACAAAAAAGTGATACAAAGATGTTGAGGATGTGCACTTTTTCGAAACATGATCTCCGTACATGGATGAATGTTCTATATAGGCGTTCTCGCTACTCTTTCATCTTTTGCTACAACAGAATCTAAGAATATGTAAACTTCAGTGTGTTTTGCAAACAACAAGCATGCCATCTACCGCAGTAGAATTCAAGCAAATAAAGAAACTCTCTCGAGTAATGGAGTTTTTGCAGTGCATAGGGCATTGAGAGCACTTTCGCTGGCTTTGTATCGGTACAAGTGCGCTCTCGGCAAATGTCTAGGAAAAGTTTTGAAAAAGAATCGTTTGCAGCGAAGAGCGTACTTATTCAGGTCGATTTGTGTATTTCTTAGTACAAAAATAGTGCTCATATTGAAGTCACCGCGTGTAGTTGTGAAAGAGTAGAATGAATATTTATTGTACATATTGTTATAAGGGAACTGTCGACGAGTCATGGCTGCATTTAAACTTCCTCAGACAAATGAGCATCAGTTTACTGATGCAGGAAAAAAATGTGAAGTTTGATTGACGCGGGGCTTGGCATGCATCAACAAGTAGTGTACATTGTCAGGCAAAGCTGACCGCGTCATGTCAGTTTCTTACACCATAGAATGAAGTTTGAATTCATGAAACCTGAATAGTTGGAGTTTGATATTATGAATAGAATAATTGCAAATAAAAAGAATATACTTTAGCTCTTGTTACGTTCTGTACGACTGATTACTTTTTGACTAGTTGCTTCAAAAATAAGAAAAAAAAAACTATAAAATGACTTACTAGCTCTATCATGCCACAGTCATTTCATCCAAAGAAATTTCCTCATTTCAGCAATTCAAATGCAATGTGATAGAGAACATTAAAAAAATGGGAACCTTTTTTCCCAAGACTGCTATCGACTAACCTCGACATAAGTAAAATAAATCACTAGTCTTATCTCAATAAGCTGTTCCGGGGTGGTAGTAAATGTGTCTATTGAGTAGTAATAATGCAGTACAACACAGAGTAGTGCATACAACAGTAAAATGACATAGTATAATACCGTGGCTAACATTTTGATGGCTCGCCTTCTTCTGAGCCTGGAAAAATCAAACCGATTTGCAGCCCATTTAGTGAAAGACCTCCATAACCCCGGTAGAAAAACATAAGAAACAAATGTTGGATGGCAAAGTAAGAATCTTCATGCTAAGACACTCATCGCTTAGATGTTTTACGTCTCCCAAATATCTATCAAAGACCAGCCGCTTGGAGTCGATGCATAACTGAGGCTGTGCTTGATTCGGGCCGGGAAGCTTAGCCTGAGGTATGGTGCAAGATCACGCGTTATTACAGGCACTCCTCTTTGCGGTTCATTTTAGGACCATCAATATGCATCCGAAAGGCGTCAAAAGTTTATCCCGTAAATGTCCCTGATTTCTGTGCGGGGATCGTGAACTTAATGTTGAAATCTCCTCCATTATGCTTTTACTTCCTATACATGCCTAATAGGTTTTTTGGGTCGGAGTTACGTTTCCCAGCTATGTGCCTTTGCACACGGATGCATAGTGGTCTACCGGCTTTGCCAATGTATTCGTCCTCTCATGCCTTGTAAGAGATTCAATAAATTGTAGCAGATTTAATTCTAACCTAAGGAGCTCATACAGTATCGCAGCCATTATAGGTGGCTATTCTTCGCCCAAGTACGGGGATTCCATCTAAAGTTTTTTTCCTGTACACACAATGATGGCTGTTCCAAACGTGTTTTTTCCAAGTGCATGTTTTGTGTGTGACGGATGAGAAGAAAGGTAATGAACCGAGCTGTTTTGTTGCTTGGTTTGCGGTATCATTTCGTGTTGCAGAAGTTCTCGGACAGGTTGAGTTAAATATTCAAAAAAATGGAAGCCAATCTGCTTCTGGCTTCTCAAGGGTGAACTTGATGTACTTTGAGTGACTGTTCAACAATTCAGACATTTGTCTCTCCCTTGCGTTGCGCAGATGACAAACAATCATCTATAAATCTACAGTAGAGTAACGGCCGGACATCGATTATTGGGACCTCTATCTCAGACATAAAGGTTATAACAAGGGTTGGAGCTAGTCGTTGGTTGACCTATTGTCAGCCTTCTGGTTTGTGTGAAGGATTTTTAAGACCATGTGAGAAATAAGCAATTGTGGTACTCTTTTGAGAGCCATGAATTGCCGAATTAGCATATTTATGGTTCTTTCGTTCTACCTTAGAAGCTCGCACAAAGCTTGCATTGATGACCCATTCTACATGTTTGTAGTAAGGACGATCACGTTGAAGGATTACAGTAGGTACACGCTGTTGGGAAAGGCGTTACATAGATGGTCTAGGAGCATTTCAGTATAGGTGAGATGGAATGGAATGAGTTTTACTAATTGGACTGGTATTAAGTTCATAAACCACGTAATTATATACGTTGGCTTAACCACGCAATTAATAATGGGTTTAACTTCGAAGTTTGATGGTTAATAGACGCAAGATCATCACTGCATGCCAACTTAAGAGTTTAGTTAGCAAGTATAAAATGGGACATCATTGCAGATCAAATTCTAGTTGAGAGAAAACGAAAAGTTTCAAACCAACCGAGTTTGCTTTTCTACTCATTCCTTGTTCACATTTCGATACTGTTCTTAAAATTCCTTAACAGATGATGGGCGATAGAGTGTGGTATCTTCAAGATGTTTTCGTTTTTTCAACACCCAGTTGATGATTAATTACTAAAACTCTTCTTCCATATCATTAACTAGTAGTCTCATGGTTTTGGGCTTTATTAGCACTGTACCTGCCGCATATCGTTTTTCTGTGATGATGTTAGGCTGGAACTATACTTTGTAGTGATCTTCGGCAAAAAACTTATTTTGCGCATGTTTTTGACGATTGAGTAACATTTTCGCTCAAGTCAAGAGAATTTAAACGGTGTCTAAAAGGCCTCGTTATTGCGGCGTAAGAGCAAAAATAATATTCTGTTTCTCATTTAAAGATTTCTCGTTAAGCAAGGCTTTTCCTTCGGAGTTTTAATAACCAATTGATAGATCAAACTTTAGGAATTTCAATTATCTTTTGATTTATGAAATAGATCAAACCTTACGCTGTGAAAGCCAGAAGAAGATTGAGTTATGTAAAACTGGATCTTTTCTTCTATCCGTAACTCAATTCGATGCCTTACGAGAAACGCAGTTTTTAGTTGTTTCCAATATTTAAAAAGGCGTTCGATAGTCGAGATTATGTGAATTTCATTCGTGGATTTTGTCATCAAAAAGGCTTTTTAATTGCGCTGAAAGAGCGGAAATAAGTTTTGTTTCTCATTCAAAATTTTCTTGCAGACCAAGGCTTCTCTTCAGAGTTATAGTAATTAATAAATAGATATAATAGATATATATATTAGATAGATAGATTAATAGATAAAATTAATAGATAATATTTAGAATTCCAGTAATTTATCGGGTTTTGAATATCGACCTCGTATCACGCTGTAACAGGCAAAATGAGATTGGGCTTTTCAAAACTGGAAAAAAACATTTCTGTTGGTTCTCATGGAACACTTATAAGTCGTTTAGAGAACCTAGAGAAATTGTTGGAATGTTTGAATTTTAATCTATCGTTTGGTTTTTGAGACTATAAAAGAGGAGCTCTGGTCAGTAAGAAATCTTCAAATGAGAAAAAAATTTTTTTAACCTCTTTAGTAGACCACTGACATGCGTGGCTCAAAAAATATTTACCAGGCATATTGAGGAAAATATTATTTTTTGCTTCAGCGTAATAACGAGGCTTTCATAAAAGTGAAATATACCATACAAATTCTGTTGACTCAAGCTACCGAATGATTATTCAAACATTGGAAACAATCAAAAAATACGCTTTTTCCAATGGATCGAAGTGAAGAAAAGATAGTTGAAGTGATATTAATTTTGAGAAACCCAATCTTCTTTTGGCTGTTACAGCGTAATCAGGTCCATATAAGAAACAAAGAAGTCATTGGAATCCTTGAGATTTGATCTATAGACCGGTTAGTGAAACTTTGAAGGGAAAGCTTAGGTCAACGAGAAATCTTTCAGTGTGAGACAAAGTTTTATTCTTGCTCTTTCAGTGCAGTAAGAAAGCTTTTTTAAAGACGAGATATGCAGTTCAAATTCTTTTGATTTGTGCTATCGAAAACTGTTTAAACATTGTAAGACCAAGAAATACGTTTTTTTACAACGGGTCGAAATGGCGCTTAGCCATCGGAAAAGTAGCGAAAATTGATATCTATCTTGTTATTAGGGTCTACTATAAAATTCAAATTTTGTTTATAAAGTTTTCCATTGGGGTTATGGGGGTTTTTGGCCGAGTGAAGATTACAAATCAATTTGATTTTCCCAGGCGCTAAAGAAGACGAAATGCCGAAACGTTACCACTGTATCATACCATGTTATTGCACTGCTGTATGCACTACTGTTCTCTGAATTGCGCCGCATTACTGCTACTGAATAAACACCATTACTGCTATTACCTCGCAGCAGTTTATCAAGGGGGAGCTTCTGGCTGAACGTTGAGTGCATGAAATTTTCAGTTTGTATGGTTCTCCTCCGAGAGAGACTGGCAAGCTACTCGAGAGTACCCAGCCCCACGTTTAGAGCCTGGCAAGATATACGTTGGGTATCAAAATGCCAAAAACATTAACAGATATGGGTCTCATTCCCCTGACCCCGAAAGAGCCCTGGTACAGCAGCGCCAGGTAGGACGAGTGCGGAAATCTGTACGTACAATGCAAGAACCCTTGCTCACGAATCCGCTGTAGAAGATCTATTGATTCAAGCAAGGAGAATAAGGTAGGACGTCACTAACCTGACTGAGACGAGAAGGCGCCTTCCTTTTCATGTTATGACACCGGAGAAGAACTGTTCCTTGGAACATGCGATAGCAGAGGTGTCGGCGGCGCTGGCGTCCTCGTCAAATCGAATTTGACCGTGAACATTGATTCGTTTGAAGAACTAACAACCCGTATCCGACGATTACGGTTCAAACGACGTGATTCTATACCTGCATTGACAATCTCCGTTGCTTAGGCACCAAGACGAAGTCGAAAACGCTCTATATGGACCTCAAAAAATACTTCAGAGAAGATCATACATTCTTCAAGGTTATTGTCGGAGATTTTAACGCAAAAACTGGACATAGAAAAACGTCTGAAGGACCTCACATAGGGACCCACGGACTAAGATGGAAGGAAGAGGGTGAGAGGCTGTCTGAGTTTATCATGACGAACCAAACCATCCATGGTAACTCGCAATTCCAAAAACCTCTTCCTCAGCAATGGACGTGGGAGTCTCCCAATGGAGAGTACCATAACAAAATAGATCAATCATAGTAAATCGAAGGTTTTGCCTGACCGACGTCACTGTTGTTCCTAAGTTCTACACAGGATCAGACAATCGTCTCCTTCGCGCAACGCTCCGTTTTTCGCGGACAGGAGAGAAAGCCGCTTAATTCAAACAACGAAGTCCCAGAACTACCATGAACTGGGATGTATTCAAATCATTAGTTGGCCCTTAGGAACATACCGTTGTCGACAACATCGACGAAGAAAACAATCGACTTGTTGAATATCTTCATGTTAGCGCTAGGAAAGCCGAGAGTCCTAAGGTTACGAAGAGACGCTTGTCTCCGCAGACACTCGAGCTCATACGTAAACGTGGAATCGCACAAGCTGAAGGCAACCGAAACCTTGCGTTCAAACTTGCGAAACGCTGCAGAGAAGCGCTAAAAGAAGACCTCAAAGAGACAAGAGCACCAGTAATGGTAGAAGCTACAGAAGTTGCGGGGAGCATTCGTAAAGTTCAGCGAGGCTTCGCCAACTATAAGACCAAGATGATTGCACTCCGATACCCTGACGGGACACTAACAGCTTCGAGAAGGGCTATGGAGAAAAGCATCTACCAATACTACTCGGATCTTTTCGCTAACCATGTCCTCTCATCGTCATATAAATTGAAAGAGGACGGATATATCGCTCCACCGGTTCTCCCTGCCGAAATCCGACATGCTATATCGTCGGAGAAGAACAGAACAACACCCGGTCCAGACAGGACTAGACCAGAACACCTGAAGAATCTGCCGCCAGTTCTCATCAACATCGTGGCTCGGCTCTTCACTCGCTACCTGTCAGAATGCAAGGTCCCTATCCAATGGAAAACCAGCAAGACCGTATTGTTGTTCAAAAGGGAGACCTTTACGACATAAGCATTTATCGCCCAATCTGCTTGCTGTCTGTTGTCTATAAACTCTTTACTCGAGTCATCCTAAACAGGATTGACAGAACACTGGACGAAGGAGAGCCATGCGAACAAGCAGAGTTCCCAAAAAGATTTAGTTCCGTAGACCACATCGACACGATCACAAGACTCATTGGAGTTTCATGAGAGTACAAACTACCACTCCGTCTCACTTTCACCGATTTAAAGAAAGCCTTTGATTCGGGGGAAACAGAATCGGTTACAGAGGCTCAGGATAACCAAGGCGTCCCTACTCGGTACATAATGATCCTTCGTGAGCTTTATAAAGATTTCACGGCCAAAATATATCCTTTCTACAACAATACACCATTGACGTAAGAAAAGGGGTTTGACAAGGCGATACAATTTCGCCAAAACTATTCACTGCCACCCTACAAAACGTCATGCGAACATTAAAATGGAACGACATGGGAGTGAAAATTGACGGTCGACAATTAAACCATCTTTGCTTTGCTGACGATATCGTTCTCATAACACCAAACATCAGCCAAGCGGAACGATTGTTGACCGATTTCGGTAACGCCTGTGGAAAGATTGGTCTTCAACTGAATCTAACGAATACAATGTTCATGAGGAACGGATGAGTTTCTAATGCCCCATTGGCGCTCAACCGAACGACAATCTCCGAATGCACCAGTTACGTCTAAATAGGTCGTGAAATCAACATGATGAACGACCTAACTCCAGAGTTGAGCAGGAGGAAACGAGCGGCTTGGGAACGCTTAAGAGCATCGAAGATGTAGTGAAGAGGACAAAGAACATCCGACTCTGTGTCCACCTTTTCGACTCAGCAATTATCCCTGCCCTAACGTATGTAGTAGATACCTGGTCGCTACGTAAGCAGGATGAAAGATCACTTGGCATTATCAAACGCGCAGTCGAAAGGTCGATGCTAGGAGTATCCCGTATCTCGCAAATGAGAGAAAGGATCCGAAGTTGCGACCTACGTCAACGATCGAAAATCAGAGACGCCGTTCTACACGCCAGGATATCGAAAATAAGGTGGGCCGGACACGTGATGCGCTTCAACGACAACCGATGGAGCAGAGCCGTTACCGACTGGTTTCCTCGGGACGCAAGCGTCTAAAGGAAGACCACCGACCCGTTGGTCCGATTTCTTCACGAAAGCTATAGAAGAAAGATATGGTGCTCAGCGAATTCGTAGAGCACGGAGGGCCCAATGAACTACTCTTGTAGGCCATAGGGAAAAACGGAAGTGTTGCTGGTACCAGCTCGAGTCACTCAGCGATCAACGGGGCAACAGGTGACACAGGTGATACTTACATTCGCATATCCAGTTCTGAACAAGTCTCCACATCTCGGACATTTCCTTGAAAGAAGTATCGTAATTTAAAAGCACTGATACATCTTTGACAGTTATTCGGTCAGAAAATGATGATCGAACGACTCCTGCAAAAATCATCTGATCATACTGAGAGCAGACTTGTTCTTGTTATGATAGCGCCCACCAACTGCTCTTAATGCCTTCGTCACGTTTAACTCTTCGCAATGCTGTGGATCTACGGTGGAGGAAAAGTTAAAAATTAATTTGGCTACTAAAAAGTCTAGGGTCAACCATCAGCTTGAAAGAAGGTGCAACACTTTGGCTTGTACTATTTCGCATTGCATGGAAATGCGGATTGAAGCTTCTGAAATATTCAATGGAATTGTCAAATGTTTTAAAATTAATTTCTGAACAAGAGATAAATGTTGATCTACGAGTGAAACACTGTCACACTTAGCAAAAGGAAATGAGCGGTTTGGAGAGCGCTCAAGAGCATCGAATATGGTAAAGCTGACAAAAGAGATCCGATTCCGTCCGCATCTGTTTTCTTGATCTAACGTATGGATCAGAGTGAGGAGGAAAAAGATGAACAGTCCACAGCGTTTCCATCTCTCTGACTTAATGGCTTGCTCTACTTTAACGTATATATTATAAACGTGGCCGCTACTTAAACAGGATTGACTGTGTTATCGGCTGCTAAATTTAGATGCGCACTCTTTCGAAAGACGTTCTCCATACTCTGATGAATGCTCTACAGAGGCCTTTTCGGTAATCCTTCATTTTTTGCCGCAACATTGAGTCTAAGGATGTAAACTTTGGTGTGTCTCGCACACATCAAGCGTTAAAAGGCGCAATCGAGCGACTCCGAATTTAGGCAATTTTTGCAAAAATCATTTTAAGAGCCGAAACAACATAAACTTTTTGCACAAGCTTTTATTTCGCAGTGATGTCATCATCTTATGGAGACATGGAGCAAATGTGTGAATGCTGGCAAACAGATGACTTGCTAGAATCTTCATAGGATTGCAATACAAATATCGGTGCTTCAGCAGAACTCTTCATTGTAGATATTCGTTTTATTGCAGAGCCCTCCGCCAATACATGAGCTGCCCTGTATGCCAATACATGCATTACACGGTTCTTCTTTCTCATAGAGTGCAACGCCAACATTGATGTGCCTAAGTGATGAGCAAGTTATATTATGAAGAATCAGTCCGATTTAGCACGATAACTTACTGTGGAGCATATGTGCAAACAAATGATACTTTGCCACAATAACTTATTTCACCATTGCAAATATTAAACGCACATCCCAACTTGGTCGCTACTGTATCCGCCATCTAAAACTCCCGCTTTCCGATGATATCACTTTAAATACACTCGAAGGCAAAGGTGAATGGAACACTAATCTTGTTCCCCTAAGGGCTAATCTGGTCGTGAATAGACGGCTGGGAAGTCTATATTAGTGTTTTGAAATATATGGTATATCTCACACAAAAAACGACGCCGTTCTAGATTATTTATTGCTGCTAAGTCTCATCGTTTTCAGCTAAATGCTGTTACAGCTGCATGGAAGAATGGGATTTTCAATGCATCATTTTCGGTTTTGTTTAGGCTTAGTTCTTTGGGAGCAGGAGATGGCGCTCCTGTGTTCCATCACTTTCCAACCTAAAAAATCAAAAACTAATATGGTCATGACCACTTCAGAGGTGTGATCTTCAAGCAATTTTTAGAGCCCTAGATGCTTTAAGCATATACAGTAAAGGATCCGTTGTAAGGAATGGTAGCGTTGTTGATACCTTCGTATTGGAAGCGATGGTGACTCGTGTGTTACAAATTGATGTAGCTATCTCAAGAGAAGCGTTCTCCAACAAGAAGTCATACTCCTATAAGACAGTCACAATCAAAAATATACTTTTCCACAATGAAAAGCTGCTTTTTGTGATGAGAAACCTTCCTCACCAAATATCTCATGTTACTTGCTTTTGAGTATCCGCATCCGCTCAACTTTCCACGCGCCGGGTCTTTCCTTTAAAGAAGAATCATAGTTTGAAGCCATTTATGCGGTTGTAGCAATCATTTGCCAGATAATAATGACCGAATGACCCTTGGAAAAATTATTTAACCATATTAAGAGCAGAACTCTACCAGTTGTGGTAGCTACTAGCAGCTGCTCTTGATTCCTTCGTCATGTTTCGCCCGCTGCACTGCGGTGGATCTACAGTGGAAAGAAAATTCACCTGCCACCTGTCACCTGTCGTCCCGTCCCTCCATGCGTGAAGTAAGTTGAAAACAGCGAGAAGTTGGTCGAAAGTGATCACATGTATCACCTGCCGTCCCGTTGGTCGTCGAGTGACTCGAGCGGTCACCAGCATCTTTTCCATTTTTTCCCTATCGCGTGCAAGAGTAGCCCAGTAAATCCTCCTCACTCTAGGGATTCGCTGAGCATCATATCCTTCTTTCATAGCTTTCGTGAAGAAATCGGACCAACGGGTCGGTGGTCTTTCCGTAGTGCGCTTGATCTCCCGAGGAATCCAGTCGGTGACTGCTCTCGCCCATCCGTTGTCGTTGAAGCGCATAACGCGTCCGGTCCACCTTACTTTCGATATCCTGGCGTGTAGAACGGCGTCTCTAATTTTCGATCGTTGACGTAAACCGGAACTTCGAGTCCTTTCTCTCAATTGCAAGATGCGGGATACTCGTAACATCGACCTTTGACTGCGCGTTGAATAACGCCAAGTGGTCTTTTATCCCACATACGTAGCGACCAGGTTTCTGATGCATACGTTAGGGCACGGAGAATCGTCGATTCGAAAGGGTGGGCACGGAGTCGGATGTTCTTAGTACTCTTCACTCTTCGATGCTCTTAAGCGTTCCCAAGCCGCTCGTTTCCTCCTGCTCAACTCTGGAGTTAGGTCGTTCATCATGTTGATTTCACGACCTAGATAGACGTAACTGGTGCATTCGGAGATTGTCGTTCGGTTGAGCGCCAATGGGGCATTAGAAACTCATCCGTTCCTCATGAACATTGTATTCGTTAGATTCAGTTGAAGACCAATCTTTCCACAGGCGTTACCGAAATCGGTCAACATTCGTTCCGCTTGGCTGATGTTTGGTGTTGTGAGAACGATATCGTCAGCAAAGCGAGGATGGTTTAATTGTCGACCGTCAACTTTCACTCCCGTTTCGTCCCATTCTAATGTTCGCATGACGTTTTGTAGGGTGGCGGTGAATAGTTTTGGCGAAATTGTACCGCCTTGTCGAACCCCTCTTCTTACGTCAATGGTGATATTGTTGTAGAATGGTGATATTTTGGTCGTGAAATCTTTATAGAGCTCACGAAGGATCATTATGTACCGAGTAGGGACGCCGTGGTTATCCAGAGCCTCTATAACCGCTTCTGTTTCCACTGAATCAAAGGCTTTCTTCAGATCGATGAAACTGAGACAGAGTGGTTGTTTGTACTCTCGTGAAACTTCAATGAGTCTTGTAATCGTGTGGATGTGGTCTATGGTACTAAATGCTCTTTGAAACCCTGCTTGTTCGCATGGCTGTTCTTCTCCAGTGTTCTGTCAATCCTGTTTAGGATGACTCGAGTAAAGAGTTTATAGATAACGGACAGCAAGCAGATTGGGCGATAAATGCTTATGTCGTGAAGGTCTCCCTTTTTTAACAACAATACGGTCTTGCTGGTTTTCCATTGGATAGGGACCTTGCATTCTGACAGGTAGCGAGTGAAGAGCCGAGCCACGATGTTGATGAGAACTGGCGGCAGATTCTTCAGGTGTTCTGGTCTAATCCTGTCTGGACCGGGTGTTGTTCCGTTCTTCACCGACGATATAGCATGCCGGATTTCGGAAGGTAGAACCGATGGAGCGATATATCCGTCCTCTTTCAATTTATATGACGGTAAGAGGAGATGGTTAGCGAAGAGATCCAAGTAGTATTGGTTGCTGATTTTCTCCATAGCCCTTCTCGAAAATGTAGGTGTCCCGTCAGGGTATGGTAGTGCAATCATCTTGGTCTTACAGCTGGCGAAGCCTCGCTGGGCTTTGCGAATGCTCTTCCCAGCTTCTGCAGCTTCTGCCATGACTGCTGCTCTTGTCTCTTTGAGGGCTTCTTTTATCTCTTCTCTGCAGCGTTTCGCAAGTTTGGACGCAAGGTTTCGGCTGCCTGTAGTTTGTGTGATTACACGTTGACCTATCAGCTCGAGTGTCTGTGGAGAGAAGCGTCTCTTCGTAACCTTTGAGCTCTCGACTTTACAAGCGCTAACATGAAGATATTTAACAAGTCGATCTTATTCTTCGTCGATATTGTCTACAACGGTATCTTCCCAAGAGCCTACTAATGATTTGAATGCATCTCAGTTTATGGTTGTTCTGGGTTTTCGTTGTTTGAGTTTAGCAGCTTTCTCTCCTCTCCTTGAAAAACGGAACGTTGCGCCAAGGAGGCGATGGTCTGATCCTGTGGAGAACTTAGGAACAACAGCGACATTGGTCAGGCTAAACCATCGATTTAATGAGATGTGAAGGCTTTTGGAATTGTGAGATACCATGGATGGTTTGGGTCGTCATGATAAACTCAGATAGCCTCTCACCCTGTTCATTTCATTCTAGTCCGTGGGACCCTGTGTGACGTTCTTCAGACATTCTTCTAGATCCAATTTCATTGCAATGTAGTGTAAATCGTTCGCCGTCGTCTACTCTTAGTATGGGGACAAGAACCCACAGAATATTGGCTAAAAGGCGAAGGGTTCTGCCCGACTGGCGAGACTTCATAATAACGTTTTAGAATACATCAAAGTCGGTTAGATTGCTCATCTTTTTCGCTTATGTGTTAACTGGTTGTGGATAAATGAATGAGTACGCTATGCTTTTATTTTCAAGTATGTCCTCGGAACCAAATGAGTATTGTATTTTTCATAATAGTTCAATTCTGCCGACTCTCAGCAATCCTAGCTGAACACATGCGTAACTAACCTGAAGGGATGGAATTTTTGATGTATCGTTTTCGGTGGTGTCAAAATTTCTAGGGGCTTGGCGAACTTCTCTCCTGTTTCCACCACATATCTACCTGAAAGTGCAAAATTGTGCGTATATCCAAACTATTTGCATTTTAAACGATGGGAAATCAATCTATATTGTCATTTCTTAGCCAAAGTTCGAAGTGTTAAGGAGAGGTACAATAAAAGCCTCTTTCTAGAGCTCAATTGTATTTGACAGTGATTTTCGATTGGTGTATGTCTTTAGCTTGAGGGGAACATAAATGCGAAGATTAAAAGAGGAAAGCATCGCTAGGACCCACTATCTTCGAGATTTCAAGGAGTGCATGTCTTCGGAAGAAGAGAGTTCGCTATCACAGGAACCATTGCCAACAGTTGTGCGGTTGTTGCTACCGGTGAAATGAAAATCGGGGTCACCTTTGTGACTACGATTCGATATGGCCAGCTCAAGAGAGGCATCCTCCAGAGCGCAATCATACTCCTACGAATTTAACATGAAAACCTATTCCTTTACAAGAAAAATCAACGCCTAGAAGCAGCTTTTGTTATAGCGTTTGCTTAATCACCAAACATCGTAGGTATCAATTTCTCCTTGGAAATCAGCTGTGTTTAGCAGCTTTTTGTTACAGAAATCTTTCACACACCAAGTTGCTCATAAAGTTTTGCTATATCTTCAAAACTAAAAATGTTGTGCTCAATCAGCATTTATAACATCCATGAAGAAGTCGAAATGCTCAAGCCGCAGTTGATATAACACACGGAATGCCTGGCGAATTACGCAACAATGAGTATGAGGGCACAAACTGAATGCAAGGCCTGCTGGAATCTGTTCTCTAGGCATGATGGCGGGTCATGAAAATAAAAAATAACATAAACTAGAAATAGGAGTCCCAATAGGACGAAATAGGCGCCTATATAGTACTAGACCTATGGCTCAAAATATGTCATATCCTTATCAGATTAAATCATTTTGAGCGGGTCTGTAAAAAAAGCAGTCGATAGAAGAAGTATAGTTCATTTTAAAAGCCGTAAGCTCGACTGCCGGTCACCACAAAGTCAGGTAATAACATCATCCTACTTTGGGTGCTTAATTTTACTCGGCGTCGGTTCCTTTAGAGGATTGTTTACCTCAAGGGATCGACGGAACCGAGGGAGGGTGCTACTGATGAGTCCCAATAGGACGAAATAGGCGCCTATATAGCACTAGACCTATGGCTCAAAATATGTCATATCCTTATCAGATTAAATCATTTTGAGCGGGTCTGTAAAAAAGCAGTCGATAGAAGAAGTATAGTTCATTTTAAAAGCCGTAAGCTCGACTGCCGGTCACCACAAAGTCAGGTAATAACATCATCCTACTTTGGGTGCTTAATTTTACTCGGCGTCGGTTCCTTTAGAGGATTGTTTACCTCAAGGGATCGACGGAACCGAGGGAGGGTGCTACTGATGAGTCCCAATAGGACGAAATAGGCGCCTATATAGCACTAGACCTATGGCTCAAAATATGTCATATCCTTATCAGATAAACTAGAAAACTTAGTCTTTTGATTGAATTTTTCTTCATTGGAAGCTTAGATTGGGTTGTTGACAACGATTCACAACCTCCCCAATTTTTGAAACTTCTATAAGTTTCATATAAACCTAAGAGAATTGAGTGGTGAGCAAAAATTCGACCTCAGACGGAAGTCGAACACGCGTTTCTTCCATACAGGAGACGCGTGCTACCACTACAACACAGAGGTATCTTCACACCACCCTCTTTCTTCAATATCTCTGTGATAGCTATCAGGCACTCTATCATAAAAATCAGTAAAACACTAGATTTTGCGCCTATAAATTCAAGGTAAAGTCATTAAGAATGGAAAGGCAACCTTTTGTTGGATTCAATCACATATATCTCCTGAATGATCGACAAACCTCGTACAAAGTCGATAAAGATTGCGGCTGACGATGTACAGATGGGTACAGCCAAAAAGAGTGCAAAAGAAAACTCTTGCTGTCGTTAATATCTCACTTACTTGGTTACTCGGACGTCCGTTCCAAAAATGCCCGTACCTATTGTTTCTTCTCGCGACTGTCGGCCATGGTGGTGGTTCTGTTCAAGTCAGGCGATTGGAGCGAGTTCCATTCTCTAATCTATAACCCAATGGCGGCTACGAGTACAGCTGATCAATTCTTCTTATGAACACGTTCGCCAACTGTTCGTCCTCGGAGGCAAGTATATTCACTTTGAGTCCACTCTACAATTAGTTTTATCCATCTGTCGACCGTTTCTCTTACTATGTTGCCGGCCAATCTGTGTTTCGCTATCGATGGATGTTCTTCTGGGTCACCAAAATGAGATAGGTTCCGGAAATGCTACTCAAGCCGACTACACGTTGTGAGTGCCGAAAGAAATTCGGAGAACTTTGCTCAGCGCTCTGTGACTTGGCCGCACTAATCTTGAGGTTGTCAGAGTATCAGCTCACGTTTCTGCGATATAGCAGAGAGCT
Source organism: Parelaphostrongylus tenuis (assembly GCA_019055375.1). NCBI lineage: Eukaryota > Metazoa > Nematoda > Chromadorea > Rhabditida > Metastrongylidae > Parelaphostrongylus > Parelaphostrongylus tenuis. Next base: position 94,586 of record JAHQIW010002288.1, on the reverse strand, counting down.
GAAAGGACTGTCAAATCGAAAAAGGTTAATGCGTGGTCTTGAGTGCGTTATCTGATCGATAACTTCTTTGAGAGATTCGAATGTGGCCCATGCTGCTGTCCTTCTTCTGTCAACACGAGATGGTCGTCGTAATCAAGAAACTAAGCAGTTCTATTTCTTTATCATACGCCATTGGATTTTCGTGAAGTGGGCCTTCATGCGTTTCATTCTTGAATTCTTACAGCATCGTCTCTGCTTCATAAGGCTTTTTAAGAATATGACGATGTCATCCACAAAACACAGTATAAAAAAATTTTTTTCACCAATATATATGCCTTTCCTCGTTCCAATCTAGCGGCAAGATTTTCCACTGCAAGCCGCCTTGTTGATCCCCTCTTTGATGATTATGCTAAGAGATCAGAGAAAGAACGTATTTTCGTGGCGCAGTCCCAATAACATTGTGGTAGAGTTTGTTTCTAGAACGAATCCACCCCTTCATTATCGAGCGTCGATAGGACTGCGTTCGCCTCGATACGATCAAATGTTTCTTTATAGTCAGTAAAATTTAGAATTAAGTTGCTAAAAGTTGTAATTTAGAGTTAAAAGTTAGCAAATTCAAATTTTTTAGAATCATAAACCAGTTTTAACTTGAAAGATTCTTTCCGAAAGCATTGGCAAAATTTGTCAAAATTCACTCCGCGTAACTGATCCTTGGTGTTATAGGAAAAATGTCATGATTGAAGCGAAGGTGTTTTGACTGTCGCCCATCGATTTTCACTCTCATATTGCTCGATTTAAATGTTCGCATAACGATTTAGAGGATGGGATTAAACAATTTTACCGAAATGGTGTCGCTATGTCGGTCCCTCATCTGAAATCACTAGTAATCGTCACAAAATACTGATATTTTGGTTGAAAAATCTTTACATAGCTCACGAAGAATTGCCACGTGGTGAGTAGGGACGCTTTGGCTGTCCAGAAATTTCCACGACTGCTTTTGTTCGAACAGAATCAAGCTCTTCCTCAAAATGGTGGAAGTGAGACAGGGCGGCCTCTTTTAATCTCGGAAATTAAGGTAAGTACTGTATCTGGGGGACGTGCTCTATAGTACAAGTTCTTTTCAAAACCCTGCTTTACGCATGGCTTTCCTTCGTCCAGTGTTTTGTTAATTCTGTTTAGGACGGCTCGGGTAAAGAGGTTATAGACGATGGGCACCAAGTATCTCGCAAATGAGAGAAAGGATCCGAAGTTCCGACCTACGTCAACGAACAAAGACCAAAGACGCCATTCTACACGCCAGGATATCGAAAATAAGGTAGGCCGGACACATGATGCGCTTCAGCAATAATCAATGGACGAGAGCCGTTACCGACTGGTTTTACGGGACATCAAGAACTCTACAGGAGAACCACCGATCTGATGGTCCAAAATCTCCATGAAAACACTAGAAGGATGATATGATGCTTAGCGAATCCGTAGAGCGAGAGGACCAGCTGGGCTACTCTAGCACGCGATAGGGAAAAATGGAAGTGTTGCTGCTATCCGCTCGAGTCTTTTGACGAGCGACGGGGTGACAGGTGGCACAGGTGATGAATTTTACAAAGTTGTACATCACACATTGATAAATGCATGCATTATCCACATGCATACACATAGATGCTGCAAGTAGCTCCATGCAGCTTCATCCAAAAGTTTTGAGTGCAACATCCCGAACCTCGCCGAAGGAAGTTTGGTAAAGAGTGGAAATGACTACTATTCTCAAGAATGTAGTTTACTGATTGTTAATATATAACGCAGGGCGGGGCGAAAATTACAGACCACTTAAGCCAAGAATTTCTAGCCATTCGGGACGACGTGTACCCGTGCCGGTACACGATTGTTTAAAGATCTCCTTTGTTAAACAGAATTTTATTCCTTGGACATTTAACGAATAATCGAAAGCTTGAATTTCGGTGATTCTAAAAACATTCTTTGTTCCTGGAAAGGCTTTCTTGTTACGTCATAGCAGAAAAAAACATTATGTTGAACACTCCAATTTTCTTCGTTTGCTCAATTTGAGTCTGTGGACAGCTTTTCGCTGAACTCCTAGAAGCTCCATAGCTCAAATCTCGACAATTTTGGTATTAAAATCAAATTTCGAAAAGAATCTTATCAAGCAGTGTAAGAGCCAAAGGAGCTTTACGTTTCACGCGCAGAGTGGCGCCACCGCTCAGGTTTTGCGTATGGAATAGTGGTACTTATAAGGAACGTTACGCTTCAAAGGCATTTTGTCGTTACAAAAGTAGAAAATTACGGTGAAAACCCCTATTAAGGTTACTTTTGATCTTTTTCTGCTTTATTCACTCATTCGATAGCATGAGAAGTGTTAATTGCACTACTGTTGTTTTGCAAAAAGACATCCATAGTTAGTTTTGACAGAGATGATAACGTTTTGCTCGTGATGTGATTATTCCGTTGTTCAATGTACGGCGCGATTTATTCGCATTGATAAAATAAAGTTTCGATTTTGAAAACGTTATCGCTACGACTAATTAGATTTTCTAGGTGCTACTTCTAAAAGCGTATTCCTAGTGAAAAGAGCGAACAGATCTCTTGAAAATTCTTAAAATTGAATGCGAAAGCTACGTGCTTGAAATAACAACACATATTCAGTCTTTTTCACATATTTTTCGACGATATTATAATAGTACATTTCAGAATACATTCTCTACTATGCATGACTTGCAGAAGTTACTTATGTGCAAGAGGTTTTAGTCTTTTCTGCATTAGTCCTGATAAAATCCGTACAATGGTTCATTGGTTCAGCGGCTTGATGAGCGATGCGATTGAGCACCGGAAATGGTTCAATGGTTTTTTGTCGGTACATTTGATGTACCAATTTGTAGTGATTCACTCGACATGAAGATTGTAGTGATTCCTTATTCGAAAAAAAATCTTCAGTTAAAATACACATTCATTGGTAATATGCAAGGTATTTGCAAAAACCGTGTAAAAATTCTATGAAGATCAAAATTGCAATCCTAATATTCCCTCAGAGGAACACGAGGGAGCAGATCCTTCAATGAGCCCTTTTTTCTAAAGAAGAAGCACTGAGGCGAAGGAGGAGACGCTTTGATAGAACATATTTGATAAAACTTCCGTGTTGCCAGTAAGGTCGCCACCTTTTGAACGAAGAGTATCAAATGAGCAAACACAATCTTCCATGAATTCAACAAATGGCGAAAAGACGCAATCCTAATCAAAAGCAAAATCATCCGTGCTATATTGCTTCACCGTAGAACCGGCTGCATAACTGAGTGCCAAAAATTGATGAGCAATGGGGTATCTTCCAACGTTTTTTTTTGTACTGAAGCATAACTTCAATACAATCATCAGCATACCCCAATTCATTGGTATTAGAACAAGACGTATACAAATGTTTTATCCGTACAAGTTATGTAATCGACCATGTTTGGTGTGAAACAGATCTACTCATCTTCAAACACTTAAGGAAGGCTTCATGTCTAGTACAAATGCACAAAATACATCGAAAAAAAAGAAACTTGCAAAATTTCGATGTATTTATGCGGCCTTATTGATACGCTCTTCTTGTGCATCCATCTCAGCACGAATCTCTGGAGGAAGATCAGGACCAACCTGAAATTACCCTCAAGTTTTCCATCATGCAGACTTTTTTGGTTACTCTAGACTAAGGAAAAAGAAATGTGCGACGAATGTCACTTCACCTAAAATTGGTCGCTGATGTTTTGTCAAAATAAACTACAATCTATATTACGATACTGAAGTTTACTTCCAATCTCATTCCCACAAAATAGTGTGTACTCCTATCGTGGCTGTGGAATGTTCATGAGAGCCGAACTTGGCGCACAATGATGGGTTCATTATCTGACCAAACTAAAGAGTTTTATGTCCGGAAGACCTCCAAGTAATGCCAAAACTCTGTGCCAAAACCATTTATATTTTGGCAGCAGATAGTGATTAGCTAGAAAATGATGACAACTACAGAAGCGTTAACACCACCTTGGAGGTGAAGAAGTACTTTTCTTAGTTCAACCTGTAAATTATTAACTAGTTTGAGATTATGCTAAGCCCAGCACCATCCTTTGTCATTCAGGGAGACGGCTTATTGAAGTAATCAAGTGCAAGTCCCAACATAACGAAGTGGGTGATTTATTCAATCTTTGATCAGTGTTACTTGACCAGGACCGAGTTAACAGTGGATTGAATTGTTGGAGAATTGGCATAATGGACGCAGGTTGTATGGAAGACTACGGTAATGTGAGTGATTTAGGAAAAGATAGAAGATACTAACTATAGATTTTTAGTATTAATTTACCTGTTCCTCTAGGAAGTGCCTAACTTCTTTTGCATCACTGGACCAGTAATCCTTTGGAACGGACATTAGTTCGTCCCACTTAACATTTTCCAAACCATCAAGGTTGACAGCACTCTGAAAAGATCATTTTGAGCTTGGTGGATTCAAAGGTTTCTTGAAAGTGCTATGTATATTCACCCGAGGCTAAACGAAAACAGATCGAAACAGGAGAGATTGGAGTTTAGGTGGCGTTAAGGCAGTCAATAACTATCAGAAACCCCCACCCCCCTTCCCTTCTAGAAAAGCTCATTCACCAGGATTTGCATAACACGTATCTATTAATTCATTTCAATCGTCATAATGATTCATAGGTAATTCATGATTGTGAGATTACAATGACACCGAAATAGATTCAACATGAGCTGAAATGCCATTCTAAGTGCTGAGAGGATTGTGTTAGTATTTTGGATCACAGAAATGTATAGTAAATGATAATATTACATCATTTATTCCTAAAAAACTACACAGCAAATTCATTCTACACTTCTCTTTCATTCACCACCCTTTTAATATTTCATTTATCAAAAAATTATTATCCTTTTTGAAAATTGAGCTACAGAGGACAAGGATCTGCGGTCTCGGATGGATCAAGTCAGGAGATGTTAGAAGGATACACGAAAAAATGAAGATCGGTATATTTTAAGTACACCCTGTTAGGAGGAAGAAATAAGTTATTAACTTCTTCCATTTTATCCAACTTAATCATGAATTCATTTGAAAAAATTTTTTCATGCTCCAGGTCAAAACTTATAAGTGATCGAGATTTGTGAACCTAGGTATACTTCATTTATCGCTCAAACAATCACAATTCTCTCATTAACGACCTAAATCTAAAATTTCAAATATTTTGGAACAGAACTATTTTTACATAATCAAATGGAATTCTTTTTATTCACACTTTCAGCGGTGGTATGATGTTATAGATATAAACGGTGATGTAAAGTGATGTGCAAAACTTTCGCATCAGACAGAACTCGAACCCACATCTCCTCTATCCGGGAACAAGTGCTCTAGTCCGTTGCACTACCAACGACCACTTTGCACACCACTTCTTCTACGCTACAGTAGTGCAACGGACTAAAGTACGAGCTCCCGGATAGAGTAAAATGTGGGTTCAAGTCTCGGCTGACGCAAAAAGTTTTGCACATCACTCTGCATTACTGGGTATATTTTTACACGTTCTATTAAGTCATTCTCATTCCTGCCACTTCATGCTCTCGCAATTGTATTGCGCAAGATAAATTGTCCCACCTTCTTCGGCACGATCCCGATAGGTGTTTCTATGCCAATATCTGACTCTCCGTCAAGTCGACGAACAATCCAGTCGATCACACGGATGTTTTCACCGTAACCAGGCCAGAGGAACTTATTATTGGCATCACGACGGAACCAATTCACGTGGTAAATGCGTGGAACCTAAACAATCTCTCGTCATCTTAGGAATCGAAAAAAAAAACGACAAAGAGCTTTTACTCTCTATTAGGAAGATTTTCATTACCAATAATGGTTTGAAAAATAGAAAAGTGAGGTCGAATGATTAAGTGACCTGCCCTACACATTTCTCTATCAAGCTCGCATGTTGATCTGCCCAATAGTTTATCACCTTACAGTTGCCGAGGTTAAGGATGTTCTAAGGTGTCAAATTTACATGAATGACGGGGAGAATGTCTCCTTAGAAGTTCTAAAAAGCTGCGAAGAAGTTTGGCATTTTAACGTGGAAGACCAGCCAAGATTAAATTAGGGCCAGGAATCAGTGCAATGATGGAACTAACACGTCATTAATACTTCGGAAAATCACGTGCTCTTACCACAAAGAACCTTATCATCGAAAAAAACTAGACGCTAATGATAGTTGAAGATAAGCTTTCCAAATACTCTGTCCAGAGATATTAGCAGAAAATCATTGCATTTTAGATAGTCCACGGCTCATGAATTCATCGACAAAAGTCAATTATGCATGAAAATTGCCACTTTCGAGGAAATATTTCGAAAACTTGTAAAAATAGTATTATTTGTTGCGAGAAAATTTCTGAGTACACTGCAAGTAATGAAAGACAGTGTTAAGCTATAATGTGGAAGTAATAACCTTTCTGCCATCTTTGTTCAAGTCAATCCAGTGTTGTAAATAGTGACCAAAGTTGTAACCCATGAATGGGCGCATTGCCATCGGATCGTGCATAACAGTGTTACCTGGAAATGTTGCATCAAAAAGAATAAGGAAGGAAGTTGCCGAGATCGCCAAGGGGGGGGGGGGGGGTCACTACAATGATTTGAGGTGACCTGTAATAGAGAGAATTGTTGTTTTGTTGGAATGCTCAGAGTAGACCAAACTATATATCACCTCAGGTTGGTACTTGGCATCAAAACTAAATGAGAAAAAACGACTGAAAAAGGTGGTAATCACAATAACGTGCTATCACCAAAAACGTTCCCAGTCCGTGCTATGAAGTAGGATTTCAGAGCCGAAATGTGCGTAAGCCACTGACGCAATAACCCCGAAAAGATCAAACATTCTCAAAAACAACACCGAATTTTAATAGCGAGATTCGAAAACAGACGACTCGAAGGAACTGACTAAGAGAATTGAAATACTGACTTGATACATTCAAGGGTTCCGCAAGTTATTGCATAGGCTAGGTGATTTTTTTTTGTTGCATTGTGGGTTGAGTCACTGAACATTCTTATGTTGTTAACCAACGTCAAAAAATTTATCCTTTATCCTTAATCGCTCTACACAATGAGATTTCAACTAAAGCGCTGGTGGATGAAGCTTTGACGGATCATTAGTGGAAAGGACCAGCTTTATTTTAGTGCGTGTAACGAATCGAGAGCGCATTAGTTTTAAATTTGAGCTTCTACAGAAATAAGTCATAATGCAAAAATTATGTCCATAACTGATCCGACGTTGTCTCAAGATGCATACAAGCATTCTGGGGACACTCAAATACTGAAATATTACCGATTTACTCATGACATTGTGAATAGCTCGAAAAGAACCTTTGTGTTCAGCAGCGGCTGTGGATTCTGATTTGAGACACGCCCCAGTGAATATACCATGAAGCCATGACCTCGTCTCGAAAACCAATGGAACACCGGCTGGCCGACGTCCTCCAAATATGAACGCCTACAACAAAACACGGGAAGAATTAGGATTACGAAAAACTGGTTCAACCCAGAGAAGATTTTAAGCTCCTGTGAATGAAACTGTGAGGAGTATGTTGCAAAAGCTGTTAAAAAAGAAATCATGTTCGTGAAAGATTCGATTTTTTGTGTCACAAAAGTCGAAACTAAAAAAGAAGACGCGGAAGCGTTTCATGGATTTCTAAATTGCTTAAAGTTTACACTAATTTAGAATACAATATATGATAATGGTACAGTACAGTTTAGAGCTAACATGTACAGCTTTTCAAGTTCTATAGGGTTCAGATACAACACCAGACCTTTATCTGCCCATTGAACGACAAAGAATTGATATAACAATTATTGTCCTGAATCATTTTTACTATAATAATTGTTCTCCTAAAAAACTGTCATTTCCTTTTGCAACTATGCTTATTCTTCGTTTTTTTTTTGAATAACTAATGTTCTAATTATAGATAACCAGCAAAGTCAGGCAATGAGTCATAACAGCCGTTAGTGTCTTCGAATGGCCGATGGCTCGTTTTTCGACTTACAGCTGGCAGCCGAACAGTGTTTTTAATCAGATACAGGCGAACAGCTGCAGAAGACTGGCACATAGTCCTGCCAATTACACCAGTTCATTCGCCTTAGATGCCAGGTCAGTCACCAGCATCCGATCTCATGGCTTGCTCTTTGCATCATCTTATTCAGTCACCTCTTCAATAGGTTATTTTTCGAAATCCATTTAGCCGTCGCAAAATAATTCACCTGTATCACCTGTCGTCCCGTTGATCGTCGAGTGACTCGAGCGGGTACCAGCAACTCTTCCATTTTTCCCTATCGCGCGCAAGAGTAGCCCAGTGGGTCCTCCTTGCTCTAGGAATTCGCTGAGCATCATATCTTTCTTCCATCGCTTTCGTGAAGAAATCGGACCAACGGGTCAGTGGTCTTCCTTTAGAGCGCTTGACGTCCCGAGGAATCCAGTCGGTAACGGCTCTCGTCCATCGGTTGTCGTTGAAGCGCATCACGTGTCTGGCCCACCATATTTTCGATATCCTGGCGTGTAGAACGGCGTCTCTGATTTTCGATCGTTGACGTAGGTCGGAAGTTCGGATCCTTTGTCTCATTTGCGAAATACGAGATACTCCTAGCATCGACCTTTCGACTGCGCGTTCGATAGCGGCAAGTGATCTTTCATCCTGCTTACGTAGCGACCAGGTTTCTGCTGCGTACGTTAGAGCAGGGATAATTGCCGAGTCGAAAAGGTGGGCACGGAGTCGGATGTTCTTTGTCCTCTTCACTACATCTTCGATGCTCTTAAACGTTCCCCAAGCCGCTCGTTTCTCCTGCTCAACTCTGGGGCTAGGTCGTTCATCATGTTGATTTCACGACCTAGATAGATGTAACTGGAGCATTCGGAAATTGTCGTTCCGTTGAGCGTGAATGGAGCATTAGAAACCCATCCGTTCCTCATGAACATTGTTTTCGTTAGATTCAGTTGAAGACCGATCTTTCCACAGGCGTTGTCGAAATCAGTCAACATTCGTTCCGCTTGGCTGATGTTTGGTGTTATGAGAACGATATCGTCAGCAAAGCGAAGATGGTTTAATTGTCGACCGTCAATTTTCACTCCCATTTCGTCCCATTCTAAAGTTCGCATGACGTTTTGTAGGGTGGCAGTGAATAGTTTTGGCGATATTGTATCGCCTTGTCGAACCCCTCTTCTTACGTCAATGGTGATATTGTTGTAGAATGGAGATATTCTGGTCGTGAAATCTTTATAAAGCTCACGAAGGATCATTATGTACCGAGTAGGGACGCCCTGGTTATCCAGAGCCTCTATAACCGCTTCTGTTTCCACTGAATCAAAGGCTTTCTTCAGATCGATAAAAGTGAGACAGAGTGGTTGTTTGTACTCTCGCGAAACTTCAATGAGTCTTGTGATCGTGTGGATGTGGTCCATGGTACTAAATCCTTTTCTGAACCCTGCTTGTTCGCATGGCTGTCCTTCGTCCAGTGTTCTGTCAATCCTGTTCAGGATGACTCGAGTAAAGAGTTTATAGACAACGGACAGCAAGCAGATTGGGCGATAATTGCCTATGTCGTGAAGGTCTCCCTTTTTTAACAACAATACGGTCTTGCTGGTTTTCCATTGAATAGGGACCTTGCATTCTGACAGGTAGCGAGTGAAGAGCCGAGCCAGGGTGTTGATGAGAACTGGCGGCAGGTTCTTCAGGTGTTCTGGTCTAATCCTGTCTGGACCGGGTGTTGTTCTGTTTTTCACCAACGATATAGCATGTCGGATTTCGGAAGGAAGGACCGGTGGAACGACATATTCGTCCTCTCTCAATTTATATGACGGTAAGAGAACATGGCTAGCGAAGAGATCCGAGTAGTACTGGTGGATGATTTTCTCCATAGCCCTTCTGGAAGCTGTAAGTGTCCCGTCAGGGTATCGGAGTGCAATCATCTTGGTCTTATAGTTGGCGAAGCCTCGCTGGGCTTTGCGAATGCTCTTCCCAGCTTCTGCAGCTTCTGCCATAACTGCTGCTCTTCTCTCTTTAAGGTCTTCTTTTATCGCTTCTCTGCATCGTTTCGCAAGTTCGGACGTAAGGCTTCGGTTGCCTGCGGCTCGTGCGATTCCACGTTGACGTATCAGCTCGAGTGTCTGCGGAGACAAGCGTCTCTTCGTTACCTTAGGACTTTCGGCTTTTTTAGCGCCAACGTGAAGATATTCAACGAGTCGATCGTGTTCTTCGTCGATGTTGTCGACAACGGTATCTTCCCAAGAGCCGACTAATGATTTGAATACATCCCAGTTTATGGTAGTTCTAGGACTTCGTTGTTTGAATTTAGCGGCTTTCTCTCCTCTCCTCGAAAATCGGAACGTTGCGCGAAGGAGGCGATGGTCTGATCCCGTGTAGAACTTGGGAACAACAGCGACGTCGGTCAGGCAAAACCTTCGATTTACTATGATGTGATCTATTTCGTTATGGTACTCTCCATTGGGAGATTCCCACGTCCATCGCTGAGAGAGAGGCTTTTGGAATTGCGAGTTACCATGGATGGTTTGGGTCGTCATGATAAACTCGGATAGCCTCTCACCCTGTTCATTCCATTCTAGTCCGTGGGCCCTATGTGACGTTCTTCAGACGTTCTTCTAGGTCCAATTTTTGCGTTAAAATCTCCGACAATGACCTTGAAGAATGTATGATCTTCTCTGAAGAATTTTTCGAGGTCCATATAGAACGCTTCGACTTCGTCTTCGTCATAGCTTGATGTTGGTGCGTAAGCAACGAAGATGGTCAAAGCCGGCATAGAACCACATCGTTTCAACCGTAATCGTCCGATGCGGGTTGTTAGTTGTTCGAACGAATCAATGTTCACGGTCAAATTCGATTTGACGAGGACGCCAACGCCACCGACACCTCTGCGATTGCATGTTCCAAGGAACAGTTCTTCTCCGGTGTCATAGACAGCGTGAAAAGGATGGCGCCTTCTCGTCTCAGCCAGGCCAATGACGTCGTACCTTATTCTTCTTGCTTGAATCAACAGATCTTCTACAGCGGATTGTTGAGCAAGGGTTCCTGCATTGTAGGTACAGATCGTCATTTTAGTCCGTTTCGATCTTGGCAGCCTAGTTCGGCCCTGAGATTTTAGCAGCCTCTCCGTACTCGTCCTACCTGGCGCTGCCGTACCAGGGGCTCTTTCGGGGTCAGGGGAATGAGGCCCATATTTGTTACTGTTTTTGGCATTTTTGATACCCAACGTGTAGCTTGCCAGGCTCTAAACGTGGGGGCTGGGTACTCACGAGTAGCTTGCCAGTCTCTCTCGGAGGAGCGGGAGGAGCTTATTTGTTGGAGGCGACTCCTAACCGCCTCCCATGTACTTCCCATCCGCTTGATTGCAGGCTTTTGGCCGACTTGACTCGTAGAAATAGAGTTTTGTCAAGTCGGCACTGCAGAAGCAGGGAGCTCGTCCCCTGAATCCATCTGCGTCTCTGGGAAGCACACGGTCGCTTTTGGTTCGCGTTTTATTCCCCTATCCACCACCTGGGGACGCGCCACGTGCCCTCGCGACTAACCGGGCGGGATCCCTCAAAGAGGGAGGTCCGTGGCGCAAAATAATTATAACCTCAAATATCCTACAATTACACATCTTATCGCACCGTCAGCCTTCTTAGAGGTCCTCTCTTGTTTTCGAAATCACTCCTTACTCGAATGTTTCATGTGTGTTATCCGAAATGTCGCTTTTTGATATATTTTCCATCCACCAGCCAAAAATCTGTTTCCCAAGCCCGTGGCCTCACAGACAATCCATGTTCATGGTCTCAAAGACGATCCACGCTCACGATATTGAGACATTCCACGCTCATGGTCACGACGAAGCTCCCTTGCTCAGCACATTCTCCCATACCTTTCCTCATTAACATACCTCACAGATTGCTTATTGTCGTACTTACTCATTGCACAAGCTTCAGATATCGCCATTGCTTGTTTCCTTTTGTTTCTATCAGTTTCTGTCAATCACAAAGCTCAGCACATTGTAACCGCAGCTCATGACGACGGCAGCGGGCCATCCACAAATGGATTCTGTTTGAGGCGCCACCGGGATATGGGTTCCAATCCTATATACATTTACTTGGCTCTAATCATGCCAACATAGTCACTCACTGATTTCCCACTCTCGGTGTCTTGTCTTGCCTGGGGCAAGCATAACCGATGTCCAGGGTTCGCTACCTAGTCGAGCCCCGTAGCTCAACGTGCGGTATATCAATTCACACTCATTAGTCTCATATTATTGTCGCACAGATCGATACGCCGTCACTTTATACTATAACCTCTCAAGTGACTCATTATAGTGTTTTATTAGGGTTGCATTTGATGCTATTGTAACTATGCTACATTTGCACATCACATTATGCCAACAGCCTTTCTCAGAGTAGCTGTCGCGCCTCGAGAGTCATAGTGGCTCACCCTATCTTACGTACATGACTTTGAAGAACTGCTTCTCTCTAATATTTCATTATTGATTGCGTATTACTCATCAGACTCATATACATTCATTAACATCGCTGAGTTGTTGTTATTATGTTATTTTATTGTGTATAAAAGCTTAATCACTCGAGTTTTAGGCTTACTCTACGGAGGATTTCAACATAATTAATTTTTATTTAGAGAACCAGAAAAAAGGATTTGCAAATTACCTATAGGCTCACCTCAATCGGTACTCCTTTAGGACTTTCCCAATCTGGATGAATTATTGGACACTGACATGCAGGTGCAGCAAATCGCGAGTTTGGATGAGCACACGGTCCAGGATCGCCGATCTTCCACTTCTCGCCCAGCCAGTTGATCATTTCTATACTCTAAAATAAAAAAATAACGCAGAGAGATGGCTAATGATCATCGATCACATGAAATAAAAGCCCACAGTGAAAAAAAACATCATGGTTATCATTTTTCTCCACCAGAGAGACCAAAAAACGAAACAGACTTAGAATGTAATATTGTCTGCTTCAGTGAAGGATTTAGCACGAGATCAATTCAGCAAGAAATGATATGCAGCGAAGACGTTTCACCTCATGATCGTCTTTTTGTCTACATTAGAGGATTTTCTCATTACTGACCACTTCCCGATGTTTAGATATGCGTATGAATCACGTAGGACTATGGCCATTAGTGACGAAATGATTTAGATTTCTTTCATTTTTCGTTATATCGTCAAGCGATAAATACTTCGTTACAAGCATTCAACAGTCAATGTCTTACGATAACTAAACCTTGTCTTTGATCTCATCCTCAAGTCCTTCCCAGAAGTATTCACCGTCCACCGTTTCGCCAACGTTAGTGAATATCGAATTCTTCTGGAATGTAGCCACAGCCATCGGATTAGTTTTGTTTGATGTACCTGTGAAGAAGAAGAGTAGATTGTCAAAGATGTAGTTTTGAAGGAGAAAGCTTTCCGCGAATAGGTGCACCTGGTGCAACTCCGAAAAAGCCTGCTTCAGGATTGATACCATACAGTCGACCATCATCACCGAATTTCATCCATGCAATGTCGTCACCTGAAAATGCGAGCACTGTGAGATCCTGTCACAACATTTTTGGTACCACGTTGATTTCTAGCCTCTTTGTAGAGCTTTGTGAAGCTACTAATCGAAGATGTTGGACAAATAACCAAAGATAAGAACAAGATTAATTAATTAAATGTCCTTCAGAAAAGTAGCAAATTTGTATGGAATAGAGTACCCATTACAACCAGCCCCACAAAGCTGACACGCGGCGTAATAATCAGGGTCTCATATAGGGAACACGCGGAACTGAAAGGGTTTATTTCAGGAGCGTAGTATATTATTGAGCTTCATCTAACAAAGTTATTCTTGGCGTATTGAAAAACTGTTCGATCCATTGCAGGCAATCGGACTTCTACAATCCATCAGAATAATACTGCCATAGACCAGAAATAGAAAGACCAAAATAAACTGGGAACACATAAAAAACTAAATGAACATAGGTATTGATCACTTACCAACACATCGCACCTTCCAACCAGGTAAACTCGGCTCCATCATGGCCAGATTCGTCTTTCCACATGCTGATGGAAAAGCGGCCGCTATGAAATGCTCCTAAAAAACGTGTAAATTCCAAGGACCCTTTCATTTCATCGATTTGAAGGTTAAGAATAGTAACGACGAGGAACAAGCGAAGATATGAAAAGGGCAGAGAATTTACAAAGTAGATCCAACCTTTCCATTGGGTCTGGTCACACCCATGATAAGCATATGTTCGGCCATCCAACCTTCGTCCTTGGCGATATTCGACGCGATACGGAGAGCAAAGCACTTCTTGCCTGAACAGCTCTGATTGTAGTAGCGTCTACAATTTACAGAATGGAGTCCACTCAATTTTACACTTCCTCAATAATTTTAAATAAAAAAGGAAACATTAGAAGCTAGGATACAGCTAACGGATAAAGCAAACTTATTCAGAGATGCACCCAATTATTGCCGAGTTCATGAGTATCACATGGCTACCGGTCTAACACATGGGAAAGACTCTTTTTATTAGAAAAGTCCACTAAGATTTCTACATTCCTATCCAAAAACCTGGCAATAAAAAACTTATACTATAGTGCGGTACTACACGCTGCTATACTTCGTCAAAACACTATATAAAATCTGTGTGAGTTCTACGTAGTTCTCGAGCAAGACAGCAGGACTGAGAAGCTCCGGCTCGCAAATGAGACGATAAAGTTTACCAGTGCATAACAGAATTACTCGGTTTCCGGTTAACCCACAGTATACCGCCCAATCACAGCGTCGCATCAAAATCCGTTAGTATCAGTAATCAATGAAAACTTAGCGAACTCATAACCTGAGGTTACTATCTTTTACTGCGAATCAAGGTCTGAAAAAACGGTTCAAAATAAGTGATTTATTTAGGTGCACAGAAAGTCACTTTCGCTTTCAAACTTTCTATTTATATTTCCTTTTCGATAGCCATCGAGTGGTCCGAAAATGTTGTTTGAGAAGGAGAACTCTAGAACTCCTTAACTCCACGCGTAAAGTACAGTATACGTAGGGCAGGTTATGATCAGATAACATTTCAAGGGACATATAGAAAAGCAATCCTCACGTTGACAGCAGTTTTCTTTTAAATGCGTATATGCATATATATATATATATATATATATATACATATATATACGTACATATATATGTGTAAACGTGTATATATATATATATATATATTATATATATATATAATATATATATATATATATATGTCAGCATGTGCGATATGGACAAAACTAACTCGCCCTATTCCATGAGCAGGAGTTTGAAAGCTGACAAAGTATGGAACTCTCAGCATTGATCAGTCCGTAAGGGATGTGTCATGCTTTCGATTTCTTCAAACATCATTGGAGGTGAAAGAATGGATATCCGACCTATACAATGTTATTCGGTGGCCTACCACGATGTATGAAGCCAGTGCTGCGATCTTCCCAAACAAGTCTCGCACTAATTTATTAACTCTGGAGAGATGAAGGGGTTGATGAGTTGAAGAAGCCAGATCGAAACAAACCAGGTACTTTTTGTAATATGACACTTCTGACCACTGCGCTACACATAAATGTGAATAGATGCGCTTCCACCAGCGCCTTTAAATCATTTAAGTAGTAGAACGTCCAAGACCTACCGCTAGATATTGAAAGGACGTTAAAGACCTCTCTCATCTTCAATATCGCATTCACTAGACTAATTTTTTTTGAAAATGAACGCCGCACTGTGTATTCGTTAACCACCCTGTGAGCTCAACTTTGCCAATCCGTTTGCACGATTCAATAAGAGAGAACAACTGCTATGTTCAAAGGAATTAAAGTTCCAACTCGTAAATTGGTTTGCGAATAACATGGTATCAAGCTTAGAGAACAGTTCTACGAAAACCATATCTGGCCACGTCATACGTGTAAGATAAGGTATTAGGCGTTTGAAAAAATTGAGTAGAAAAGCGGCATCGAAAAGAACGAATTCAGTACATACGACTTAATCATGTGAACGACCTATGCATTGAAAACAATGCTAAGCGATTGATGTGTATTGATGCGTATAAGAAAAATGCAAATAACTCCTGTGAAGTAGTGTGTTATAGATAGGACAACTCTCACCAAGTAATGAGTTGCCACCATAACCGGATCCGAAGGACCAAATCTCCCTCTCGGCTGGACGATGAGCGATCAGTACTCGTTCTGGATTGCAAGGCCAGTGATTGATGACGCGCTCTGAAATCGACTGGTTAATCAAGATTTGTAATAATATCCGCTTGATAATAATATGATGATGAGTATAATAACGTCTCAAAGCTGCTTGAATTTTCATTTACCGCCTATTCTGTTTTCCAAGGCAGGGCATTATGTGGAATTTAACCTCAGTAATGCCGAAATATGAACGAACCCGAAACCTCGGGTGAGTTCTAAACCTTCGTGAGCCCTTGGAAAAGGTAATTACGGAGAGGAGCCCAGGTGATGTTCCAAGTGTTGCTCGTATATCAGAATTCTTGAGACTGCTTTGAGATCGTTTTCTACACATATTCAGTTGCTAATGATCCTCTCAGCGACTCCTTGAAAAGTTTTCGAAATAGTCGTTTTTTAATTTATTCCTGCACGAGAAGACTCACGATGACTAATGAATGTCGCGATTTATAGCACAAAAACAAGACATCAACGCATTTGTGACGACGACTAATTTCTTGTGGCATGCACATGTGACGTCATCTACTTTTTGTCCGACTCGCCATGAACCCTATGCATGGAGGACATACGAGTCCAGTCACTGTGTACCGCAATTTCGAAGCTCCGTCTCATTTTCTAGATTAATTCGGTTTATTGGTGGCGGTGTAGTGGAAGTGAATAGTGATGCGGTATCTCGGAGATAAGCAAGCTGGCGTTGGTACAATTCCCATCCCAACCCTCTCTCACAATCTATGAACAAACGTCTCCTGGATCGTCTCAGCTCGACTACTTCCACAGTCGCAGGGAAATTGACTCGACCAGCATTCTACGACAATCATAAAGAAGACCAAGATCTCAAACGGCAGCCGAGGCAAAAAGTGAAGTGCTTGAGGCCCTTTGTGGATGATAAATGTGAGGAGATGAATCGATTGTGAAATGTGGCGCACAATGTGATACGCACAGTAAATTGTATCACTAGTTTTGTAGAGAAAAATTGGCTTTTCTGGACGCCTTCCTTGTCCTTTGTATCCTCAATGTTGATGCTCCAATGTTTCCGTGCATAATAAATATTCAAAGCCTCTTTGTGAAGGAAAACACTGGTCCATTATGCATGCAATTACGCTACTGTTGGCATTTTGTGAAGTCTCACAAGCCACGCAAGGATTATTGCGATATTTACCCAGTGGTTTCGCTATCCTCCCACTCCCAACAACACCAAAAGTCACCATGACGATAGAAATTAAAATGAATTGCTTGTCAAAAAGTAATGCTGCGTCCACTGCATACGATGTCAGTTCAAAAAGGCAGTGACATTTTTGCGTCTTCTCGCTGGATATAAACTCTATATCGTATACTCCTCAATACCAATAGTTTCTGCCAAAAATAAAAAATTCAGCGAGAAATTATTATGACATTCTTATATGGACAACGCCGGCCACAGCAACTGCGTAGGATCAAACGAAGAGTGGATATGAAAAATTCAAGAAAAAAATATAATGTGATCGCATATTTCAAGCCTTTCAGAGGTTTAGCATGGAATCTCTAAGAAAAAACTTCTGTGTACGAAAATAAACCACTACAAGAAATTTGAGACCCATAAGTGTCTTATCGGTAATTGCCGCAACTCATTTTGACTTATAGGTGTTACTCTTTCCCAGAATGTTAATGAAGGTAATCTGACACGACACGAGTACTTCTTGTTTTCGCCTAATCTGTTTCGCTCTAGAACGTCTTCATTTCGAATTTATTTTTTACACGAAGCGTCATCACAGCTTACTTTGTGGGGTACCAATACTTCCTGCATCCAGGTCGTATTCTCGCATTTCTGCTCCACAAAGCTCTTCGAATAATTCACGTGCTACTTCGGTTGCTGCTTGAGAACTTCGATTCCTTTATGAATGTCGTGAAATGCCAGTTAAGACGATTCTCCTTGTAATCTTTAGGTAGCCAAGTTAAGGCGTTCCTAATGTGTTCGTTAATCGATCGCAAGAGAGATGTTGCGGGAAGGGATCGAATCAGCACCTTGCTCAGCAGATTGCTTCCTGATACCACTCTCTCACTGTAACTAACCACTGCACTACCCTGCCTCCATAGACTTTAGAGTTTTGCTTTAAACATAGGCTACTCTGAGAAGGGATGGCAAAGAACTATTGAATGAAATACGAGAAATGACTGGTGATGATGCGGTAAATGGAAAATCAGATTAGGATGAGTAGTAGAATCTATGGAAACTCGCAATGACCAAAGATGACAAAAAATCGAGGAACTGGAAGACAGAGGAATTTAAATGAACAGCAACAGAACATTGACGACGACTTACGTTTGACAGGTCTCGGCAGCCCGACAGAATGAATGCATCTGACAAAGTCCTTGTCGCCCAACGCATCCCATACGTCATGACAGACGCGAGTCATGATGCGCATCGACAGCACTACATAGTTCGAGTCGGTCAACTGAACATGTTAACATTAACTTCTCAAAATTGAGATGTAAGAATCTCCGAACGTTTCACGTCCATCAATTATCGGATCTTCAAATAATGCACCGTTCATTTCGAATGTTTTCTTAAGACCACGCTCAAATTTTAACGTATCTCAAATTATTGTTTGAGCCAACATGTCATGTGGTCTGTTAATGGGTTCTTGTACAGTCTGATACACGTGTTTCGGTCTTGAGCAGCCTCGTTAGTCGGGCAGAGCCCTTCGTCTTTAGCCAATACTCTCGAGATGCTCGAGTCCCCTATACTAAGAGTAGGCGACGACGAACGTTTCACACAATGAAGTGAAGCCGTCAAGTGAAAAACTCACGAGTTTGCCAGTGTTGTACACTCGATTGTTCGTGGCTAATATTTTGAAATATTACACCTGACGAGGCTGCTTAAGGCCGAAGCGCGTGTCTCGAGCTGTACAAGAGCCCATCAACACACCACATGACATGTTGGCCCAAAAAATAATTATGAGATATGTCAGAATTATCGGAATCACATAAAACCACCAAAAGAAAATGATTACGCTTTGGTATACGTCGGTGGATTGATGTTAATTTTGGTGGGTATTGCGCCAAGGTGTACAGCGGATGGTTCAACCTCCCAAATGGAATTCAGAATCTGTGAAACCCATCGAATAGTAGATTTGTGTGAAGAATCACTGCCGTGCTGGCAATAACCCAAGTTTACAAGAATCGCCTTTCCGCCAACAACACCACAAAGTTTTCATGGTGATGATGTGAGTAGACCTTAGCATGGCTCACTCAAGAATCGACCAAAAAACTCATGCTATACAAGACATTAACTGTAGAAGGGAAATTGCATTAATCACCGAATGATTTTTCGTAACAAAGGGCCGTTCGAAAAAGTAATCATTGATAAGTATTTATCAGTAAAATATTGACTCTCATTGCCAACCTGTACGCCAATTTTAGACAACGGCCCACCGACAGGTCCCATTGAGAATGGAATGACATACATGATACGACCTGAAAGGAAGACTCATGAGAACAAAGTAATTTTGAAGCGTTCTAATTTCCCATGGGAGATTCGTCTTAACCTAATCTCATTAGTTGGCCAATTTTTACGCCTCTCCACTTTTCACAATGAACTTGATCGTTGAAAAAACCACTATTTTGGAATCTCTCAAATCCCTCACCACAAAGAAACCACTGAGAATTTAAGATTTGAGGTTCATAACCTCAACATTTAAATACGAGTAATCTACTCACCAGCCATACAACCAGGAAATCGGCTATCGAGTTCTGTGCTGAGATTATCAGGTGACATCCAGTGACCCATAATCGGCTCTACGCCGGCCGGTGTGTGTGTTACTGTCTGGTACTTGTCTGGCGTCACCATCCATGTCTTCGACTCAACACGAGCAACATCCTGTAAAATTAACGAAATACTAGTGTTTACCAAAGAATCTTGCAGATATGGCTCACTTTTGGATCTGTACGGCAAATGTAGTTGTTCTCGTACGCCTTCAACGGTGACAGCATACCACGTTCAATCAACTTGTCGATAATCTCATCAGCTTCATGCTGGCTACCGTCGCAGATGTAAATTCCTGTAATCCAACAACAGCAATTTTCCGAGAGACTTCAGGTACAACCGTGCGATCAATTTAAAGCCGATAACGTCTTGAACATAAGTGAAACAGCTTATCAGTCGAAATATAATCGATGAAGTTCGACTCAACATCTACTTACCACGTGGTCGCATCAACTCGGCCTTCTCGGCGACAAAGCGTTGTACTTTTGGTGGAAGTAGATGGAAATCACCCTAAATCACATGAAATGTCATTCCAAGTTTTAGTTCTTAATCCTAATTGTAACAAGTAGAATTCTTTTCATTTAACCGCTTCTAGAAGTGGTATGCTACTACAAATATACCCAGTGATGTAGAGTGACGTACAAAACTCTTGCGTCAGCCTGGACTCAAACCCGCATCTCACTCTATCCGCGAGCTCGTGCTCTAACCCGTTGCACTACTGACGCCATTTTGCTCACCACTCTTTCTACGCTACAACGAATCCATCTGTAAGAAATCAACCGTCAACGGCTTGGCCCAAGTAGTCGATATCAACAATCAAGCCAGTCACTCCAAATAAATCCAATAATTTCGTGTAATATAGTAGAAAATATAATGAAAAAGGTTTCCACTTGATATGTCAACGTGACTGGGTTCAATATCCATACCGACTACCTGGGTCAAGCCGTTG
This sequence comes from Parelaphostrongylus tenuis, assembly GCA_019055375.1. Classification (NCBI taxonomy): domain Eukaryota; kingdom Metazoa; phylum Nematoda; class Chromadorea; order Rhabditida; family Metastrongylidae; genus Parelaphostrongylus; species Parelaphostrongylus tenuis. The sequence goes on along the minus strand of JAHQIW010002288.1, from coordinate 73,667 downwards.
ACGGTCGGTTCTGAGTTCCGCCTGACGCGAAAGTTTTGCACATCACTCTACCTTCACGGGGTATACCTAGTTGTAACACTTTCATCGTGCTAGTCATTTTTAAATATATTTGGATTGTTTGTCTTCCTTTTAATTATTATGGGAAAATTTCTCTCTAGAACCAGAAATTTGAGGTGTGACCCGATGGCGAGGAAAAAAAAATTATTGTAGTAGTAGATACTACTACTAGAAAGCTTTGCCTCAAAGCAAATGATAAATATCTAAGTCCATATAAATATTTATAATAGTCATGGATATTCATTTTGAAAACCAACTTTCTTTGAACCGTGGTATTTTCAGACTAGAATACTTTCTTTTACGAGTTACCTAATCTAACATGGGAAATATTTAAGGAAATATTATACCTTAAACACCCTCCACTCTCTCCAATCTACAAACTACTGCATTTCAACATGAGGAAAAAAGAAACCATTCGTAACACACTTATTGGCTGATTCATACATAGATTTTTGTCCATTGAAATCCACATCAGTTTCCTTGCTAGTAGGTTTCTCGACCGACACCACTTCCAAAATCGTATCAAAAAAGTACAATTATAACAGCTAGCAAAACTGCTAAGACTCATAGAGTATCAAAGTTGGAAGGAAAATCTCAATAGCAAGAGAATGTACGGGTAGAGTAGGACCATTGACACAGACCAATCAAACTCAAGGGCAAGACAGATCAACCAAGAATTCATCCCAAATTCAATAGTGTACCCGAGAGATGACGCACCCATTCGGTAGACTTTTTTGTTGAAGAAAATAGCAACATATGTTTTCTTTCTCTTATATCTTCAGATCATCAAAAATTGTAGTGAACAAGTTAGCTACTAAATCTCTATATTTTGCTCTGATATCTTTCCCATCGTTCTCATGATTCTATCACTTTAAAACATCAACACTTGCCGTTCACCGGTCTTCTGCATTTACAACATTTAAAACATTATTACAAAGAACCAGTCGAACCGGTTCAGATCAAATTACAACAGCAACGTTGTCACAAGCTACTGTTGCTAGATCGTTATCAATGACGGATTATAGAGCTTTTCGCTGATCAAACAATGTTCAAACACAGAGACAAAGTGCTTTCCTTGTGTATTGGAAAACCATTTACGAACCCCTCGGTGTGACTAAAACAAACGAAGCATTCAGCGTCACTCACTCCCATATAAATGTACTATGCATTCATTCTGTTGATGGAATCAAAGGGCGGCTAATTAGCAACGTCAGTGAATGTTTATCCCGTCTATATTACATGACTTTAGACGGCCGTTAAGTTATTTATATCGTTGCAGCTAAGTGCGACATTGAATTGGCAAGAAATTCTACGAGCTTTTCCGTTTTTGTTAACTATCTCCCATGCATATGAATTTTTATTTCCATCACCATTCAGAGCTGATTCTGGTGGTCATTTTGATATGTAACATTAACACATTTGTTTTAAGATGAAGCTGTACCGAAAGCAAAAACGACTATTGATGCTACTCGAATACTGCTTGGATTTCCATTGGCATGCAACGATACTCGTGTAGAAACAGTAATCGTTCTTGCCTTAGAAACAATTTCATTTTGGAACAAATGTATAGGTGTTGTATATATATGTATATATATATATATATATGCATATATGTATACATATATATGCACGTATATACATATGTGTATGTATGTATGCACATGTGTATATACATATATATGTGTAAATATATATATATATATATGTGAGCGCAAGCAGCTGCTCTGAACGACAGTATAATAAATTTGAGTATATGAAAGATGAACATTAATAAACGAATAAAAACAAAGAATAATCAATAGTAAATTGATGAAAATGAAAAATAAAAATTGTAGCGTAAAAAGAGTGGTAGCGAAACGGACGTCAGTACAACGGGTTAGAACATTCGCTCTCGGATAGAATGAGATGCGGGTTCGAGTCTCGTCTGACGCTAAAGTTTTGCACACCACTCCACGGCACTGGGTATTTCTATAAAGTCATACCACCGCTAGAAGCGATTAAATGAAAATTCGATTTGGAAAGTAATGAACAAGAACGAAAAGTCCGGGAAATCTCTTGTCAACCCAATATCAATTCCTTGATACACGTTAATCCGAGCTACGAACTCGAACCAAAGACTGTATATGTATTGCAAGACACTTTCAACATCTCCCATATAAAGACTCGTACATGAGCAAAAAGCATTTCTATGATATAATTTTGCTCCGAATGTCTTTGCTTTATGAATAACTTCAAAACAAAAAAGTTGCTATAAAAATCACTAAAGTTCTGCAGAGATACGAATAAAATGGACATTACATTAATTACAATACCTATAATGCATGTGCTGCATTCTGATAGATAGGGAACACAGCACGTTCTTTGCTCCCATTGTTCATCATACGAAGTGGTATTCCGGAGGTCGAAAATGACATTTTCTCAGTTTCATTGCAGCTAATTAAATTTCCGACTCGCAGTGCTCTGCCTTTCACAGTAATAGATCATTACTGCAGCACAGCAGTTCGTCTTGGAACATAATTCTGATACGAATCTCGTAAATCGGATCTGTTTTCATCTATTTCAAATCACGATTGAATCTTTCGCAATAACGATCATCAATGTCACGAGAAAAAAAAAACGGAAAGATGAAAGAATCGAGGTGTAAACGATTCAGATTTGATTTGACACTTTGGCGGACATTTCACGGATCAACTATTCTTCAAGAGACTAGTTTAAGTAAAAAAAAAAAAACATTTTAGCAGAATCGCCGACGCTGCATCCGTCGCTGCCAGTATTGAGCAAAGAGAAAGGATACACAGAAAAAGCAAAGATTGTTCAGCTAGCTGTACTTTAAAATCAATTAAATTAGGCTTGAAATACGTCATCAGAACTATTATCACTTTCGCAAATTTTCTCATTTTTGCTCCTTTTATTATTGAACTAGCATTTTTTTTTTCCACGTAGCTGTCAATGAGTGCATGAATGAACAACGGACAAAATCGACTACACCCCCAATTTTTTGATAAAAGATTTTAAATCACCCTGAATTTTTATGGACAAGAGAGATATGGTTTTTGCAAAAAAAAGGACGCAAAACACGTGCGTTTTCGGCAATAACATATTTTTCCGACTTTTTTATTATTTTTTTCAAGAATAAGAACAAGCAGGAATTACCAAAAATCAATATATCAGTAAAGATTATCAGAATTACTATAGGGAATTTCACACCTTTGGTTCATTTATACCCAAGGATAATGAAGATCAGAAATCTTCACTCAAAACCTTATTTGAAGGATAGATGGATTTCCTTGGTAGATTACCCACCGTACTACATCGTGAAGGTAACCATCGCCAATACTTTCACTTCTGCAACAACCGCTCCAGAACCATTCGAGTGTTATTCTCATAATATTGAGGATAAATCTATAATCGATGACCACTAACAGCTTACGAACTCTCTTGTCAATATTTCTGACACTGGGTCCGTTTCGTAGCTTGAAATGTCATGACGACACTGGCAACTGACGCACAAAGCGTTAAACTATGCCTGGACACTCCCGGTAAACGTCTTACAATGCTGTTCGCATCAGAAAAACAACAGTAATAAAAATTATAGGCATTCCAGTTTGTCAGTCGATTTTGCGTTTTGTAGCTGAACGACTTTGTATCCTGAAATCAATGATTGGTCGCAAGCCACTCCTGGAATTGGCTTCATTTCTTTTAGTCGGCGCCTTCATGAAAATAAACTTTCCTTTAAAGAAAATGCTCTCTCTCCGCAAATTTCGTTACTTGAATGATAGGAGACTTGGCAATAGAAAGGAGAAAGTACATAATAAAAAGTTACAGATTAGAATTCAATGGTAGTAGGATAGGCAAACACGAATCACATTAGTTATAATCTACAAATTCCAATCGATTACATTTTAGTTATTTCTCTGCAGACGGTGAGAGCCATTTTCCATGCATAGTCTTTTAAGCTGAACAAAGTTTTTACTAGAATTCAGAAGTCATTCGAAAGCCTAAATCTTGCCGATTTCAATGCTGTGCTTGGTTTCTGAAAAAAAAAAAACTGTTTAATGAGCAAAACAAAATATGTCACCTAGTAGCAACAATACAAAACTATGATTCACCTCGGATTGCTTTATCTGCACGGCTGGGGTCTGTTTGAGGCTGTTCATGAGATTAACCGGACCTTTTACATCTTAACCTCTTCACAGTCATACTCATTCAATACCCTAATCACAGTGATCGAAGGAAGATTATATTCGGAATTTTCATAGCATACAAGAGTCATTTGAAACGCTAATGATATATGAGCGTTATGAAAAAATCATGCGGTACCAAAATAATACATAAACCTGTCGGTTTTTTTTTTCGGAACAAGGGAAAAAAATTCTATTAGATAACGAAAATCGCGCCGCTTGCGAAAACCGATCAACCGCCGATCACGGGATTATTGAAGTTCATTACGAGCTGGGTTGCTCTTGCCCAAAATCGAAAAGTAAAACAGTTTGTAGGTACCTATCTACTAGAAACAATGCGCATCATCACGAATATCATACGGAAATAAAGAATTGATGAAGTATTAGTGTAACGATGACTCTCTCTTTCCCCCTCTTTCTCTCCATCTTTCCTCCCTCTCCTTCTCCCAACTTTCCTCTCTCTCCTCTCTCGTCGTTTCTCTTTCTCTTGATCGTATTATGAAGGGAGAAAGCAAGATATGCAATAACAAGTATTTCCAAACTGAATCTTGACGATGATCGGATTATACAGTACTTCGCAGAAATTATCGAGCAAATTACATTATTGTGTGCACAACTGCGAAAACCTGACGGGGAAATGATAGGAATTCAAAAACAAATCCGAAGCGAAGTAAAACTTTAGTACTTTGTGTACGTAAAGAACCACGTGACTGTAAGAGGATACCTTAGAACAAATAATAAAAGTAAGCCAAGAGAAAACGAAAGTATCTCTCCTGAGAAGATGAAATGAGCATAAAGCTACAAAGAAACTGTGCAGATTTAAATATATATTCAAAATATCTCAAATCAGTGGAACTCATTTGAAACCGAGGTTTCTATGAGAGATGATTATAACAGCTATTTAATGCTCGTGAAAAAAATAAATCAATTCTAAGAAATGAAATGTATCTTGTAAACAAAAACCGCAGTCAATGGCGAATTCCGATTTTGATGATTTTCTTCTTTTTTTATAGGCAGATTTTATCCTCTAGACGAATGCAGGAACAAAGAAGGCTTCAAACAAACCTTGTGAATCGGCAGATGGCCGAGACGCTTCATGACCACTTCATTGACGACGTAGAACGCATCGTCAGAAATCTGACGTAATGATGCATTAGCGGCGTCGGTATCCTATAATTGTTCAAGTAATAGAGAAAAAACCTAAAAAAATCAATGTTCACTGAAAAATTAAGGAATGGCGATGAACTCTGGAAGGCAAAGACTAAATTAACCATCTTAAATCTTTCGTTTCGAGTGTCTTCTTAAGATCACGGCTCAAAACTTCAATATGCCTGATAATCATTTTTTTTGAGCCACGCATGTCAGTGGTCTATTAAGGGGAGCTGGTATACTGGTATATCTACTAGCCAAGAACAATCGAGTGTACAACGCTTCGTGTTCGGTAATAATTTCACTGGACATAGAGTGTAAAACGTTAGTCGTCGCTAACTCTCAGTGTGGGGACTGGAGCACCCACACAGGATTGGCAAAAGACGAGAAAGGTTAAGTGCACGACTGACGAGATCGCAAGATCGCAACACGTGTATCGGGCTCTTTGAGTCGGCCTCTTTGATAGACCACTGACATGCGTGGCTCAAGAAATGATTACGAGGCATATTAAGATCCACTTAGAATGTCCAGTGAAAACCCAATTCTTTTCTCCGTGGAACAAATTCAAGCTCATTTAGAACGCTTCGACTCGCTCGTTGGACAGATTTCTGTTGGTGCAGAAGAGGAAAGGACCGTCAAAAGCGGTGTTCTTCCAGACCTTCGCCATTTTAGACGTCCGATCTAATTCGTTGGTGTGAAGGGAATTTGTAGCCGTGACAAAGGTAATTCTGATGAGAATATCACTGCCACTGATTTTTCTGTTATAGTATTATTTTCAGAGGAAGAATCCTTCTGGGAGAACACTATATTAAACGACATTCGATGAACGATATTGTCCTAGATTGGCCACTTCGACGATGTGGTCCATAATCTTCTTACCCTATATTGTTGTGGGCTCAACGTTCTCAGTGTTTGTGCGCTTGTGTGCTTATGCTATAATTGAATATAGCCACCGTAGTCCAGCTAAAATTAGACAGTCTGAAATATTTCCGAAGCTCTAGAAGTCTCGCCCCTTTCAAATACACATGGCTCCTCGTCGCTGAAGACAACCACATTCTAGATCACCTGCACAAACATTGTACAAATATTGTGAAAATAGAAGAAAAATATCTATACAGCGTAACAGAGTATACGGTTGTTGTTCTTCCACGTTTCACATTTGGTCGGGCCACCGCCTGAGGACGGGCTATGTAGTTAACTTACAGAATTCGAGATCACAATGTCTATCGATGTCTTACCCTAACAAGTTCACTGCGCTATTTTCTGAACAGAAAGTCCTTTTGAAATTTATTTGAGACTTCCTTTCGGCTCACATCTGACAGTTTTCTTGTTATGCTGAGAACTTTGAGCTGAGTCTTTGCCCTTGAACATTCAGATAGTTCGATGTAGAATGAGATTTTCTATTTCTTATAGACAGTTACACTCATATATACGATGCAATAGCGTCATTGATGCCAAAATATGACATGATTTATATAACTTTCTGAACCTTTCAATGTGTATTCTACGCTTCATAGCTGGATTATGGGACAGCTTTCTCATCCCGTTGAGATTTTTTTAACTAACGATCAAAGATGGAGAGAGAAATTGTGCACTACTCTATTTACACCTATATTTTGTGGCTATGAATATTGGGAATAGGACATGCTGCATTTTCACCAGCTGTTTTCCTAGCAGTTTTTACAAGCACAGTCCTTTTATTCAGCCGTGTCAGCAATTGGATCTTAATTGTTTACCATATCTTAGCTGGTTTCACTGATCTCTAAATAGGCAAGCCTTTTGAAAGAAAAGAAAATAACCCTATGACAACTTGACGCATATCTCATTCTTCTGCATCACAAGCCCTTCCAGAAGAAGATTAGAGTCGCGATCAGAATGAGATGCAGTCCTCGTTTCGGATTTTTTTCGTTCACAATCCGAATCAACTCGCCTTTTTGAATATTTATGAAGCACACAAGTATTCAGTCTGTTACTTTGTGCTAAGCCGCCTCGTCGACTTTTTTCAAGAATAATAATGCCCGTTCCGGTCGTAAGGCAGTAAACAATCCATAAATTACAACATTTACGACTGCTTGTAATGAACATCTAGGAAGTGTGTAGCCAGATTTCATATGGACTCCAGAAAAAACCACATTCAACAAACGCTCAAATGGGCTGGACACACAAATCAGTATAAAAAGCGCTAGACTTCCAAGACTCCGCCTAACCTACCAAATGGAAAAATTGCTGAGTGGCACCGCCACTTCGTCAGGTCATCTGAGTAGATTATCTAAATAGATAACTAGAAAAACTTCCAAACAATCCAATTCATCATTCTCGTCGGTAGCCATGTCAGAATGTCCTTCAACCTTCTATAAAGGATAGGTTAACAAAGGGATCAATAGAGAAATCCTAGACAGAAGGCCACGCGCACTAAGCCGATTATCAGAACACACAAGCGAGGCCACACAGCCCAGTCGAACAAATGATTGTCTTATATATAGCAGGAGATATAAATATCAACGAAACACGTCTTCAAAATTCCTTTGTAAAGTATGTTTATCCACTCGAAATTTACAACTATGGATCTATGCACGGGAAACAGAAAGGTCGAGGTCTTTACCTTAGTGCAAGCGAAATTTGGGAAGAGATCGAAGACGATTATCCACAAAGTACATTGGTATAAGTCCAGACACAAAATATTGGTTAGTAATCCAAATCCTACCAAATTTAATGGTTTACCTGTCATTCGACTGATATTCGAAAACACCTCACCATAAAACTCCGAAATATTTCCACAAACCTTTTATTAAGTCTTTTGCGAAGTTTGGTATTGCATATTGATGGTACACGTACGTTAGCACATCAGAAGTATTACACGCCCCTTACTCATGGTATCAAAGGGTTAACAAGCCTAACAGAATAGTCAATTCTCACTCAAGGTCACCTTGTGGATAGTTCGTGTGTGGATACGAATTCAGTGCAGCAGTCAAGTGCTGAAAATCCTCTACAAAAAACTATTTGGAGAATGGAATGTGTGCTGACCAACACCCAGTGTTTATCCTGGAAATATCGATCAGACGGCTCATTAAACCGACGTTATCGATCTGACACGACTATCGCCATTCATAATTACAGCGACGTTATCGACACATTCGTGGCATAGGGAGCTATCGATCGTCATCCACGACTAGCAACTGAGGGAAAATTCGCCTAATTGGTCTCTGATATCAGACTAATCGATAGGCCAAACGAAGGCGGAAGTTCTGTTTAGTTTTCATGTATATCAAAGCGATAAATGTCCGTTATAATTGTTTTCTGATCTCATCGCCTAATCAAGATAACCTTGTCACCTGTAGTTTCGCTTGCGACTTTTTAGAATCTTTGATAAGAAATCGACTGATGGTTATATGATAGCAAGGCGCGATCTCAGTGGTGTAACGGTAGCATGCGCTTTCAGAACGGATGAAACGCGGGTTCAACTTCTGTCTGGAGCCGAAAATTTCACATACGACCCAACATTATCGAGTCGATTGTTAATGTTGCAACATAGGAATGACAAGTAACTTAGCTCACAATTCTCAGACATCATAGTCATAGTCACATTCCAACGAGCTTTCATACTTTTTCTAATGAACACTCTTGAGAAAAGTTCTTACCCGGCGAAAAAGTTCGCTTTTTCATTTGTGGCCGCCTAACATCAAAGTATCAAAGCAAATTTTTCGATAGAAAAAAGGCTTAGCATAGAATCGTTCGGTTTTCTCACGATTCAAAGCAAGAAATCTTTCCATCTGTCGAGTATATGTAATAAATCAACAGCGAAATAGCAACAGGTTGTTATTTTTCATTCGGTGCAAGGAGAGCATCAAGGCTATCACGGGGGAGACCGCAGATTACGGTACCGATGAGATTACTCTTTAATCAAGATCTAACGGAGAAAGTCTCACAAAAAGTTAACCTCCTATCACTTTTTTCTTCGGATTTTGAAACGATTACATTACAAAAACTCCAAAGTTCACTGAGGAGAGGTTTATCTAGAGCACAAGTACAAGACAAAGTCTTTTTAGCCCTAAATGAGAAAAGAATAAAGCTCTCGGGTTGATCAATCCCTGAGGGATGCGCCATGCATTCGTCTTCAATTTTTAACTCCGTCTGAGATGATTTGAATGCATATCCGGCCTTTATAATGACTCGCCGTGGACTCCCGCTCAACCGAGTCAGTACTGTTTATCTTCCCAGTATGACACCAATCTACCGATACCGGAGGGATGGATGGTTTGGTGAGCCATGGACATGAGATCGAGCCATCGACCTCGTGTGCAGCGCAGAGCACCTCTAACTGCTGCACCACATGCTCCCTTGACCTTCAAGTATCCTGAAGATTTCCAAAGACACGCGCACGGAATGAAGAGATATTTTTGAATAAACAAACTGAGTCTGAGGACATAGGGACGAAACAAGTTATGTTCCTTAACCAGTCGATAACAAAAACAGGTTTTATTGCTGGTAATGTTTGGAGAGGGGCCAAGTGTCGCAGTGGTTTACGATACGGTGCATGAAGAAGCTGGGGAGTGGTACTGTCCCCTTTCTCAACACTCTTGCTATCAATCAACGAACACCGTGGGGAACGCCTTGGCCCGGCTAACTCCGAGATTGCACGGAAAATAGTCTCGAAACCGGATTTTACATCAATCATAAGAAAGACGAGATTCTCAGGCAACAGCTGAAACAACACGTGGAATGTTCGAAAAACTCTGTGGCAGAGGAAGGCGAAGATACGAGTCGAAAGCCAGAAGCGCTGGGATCCGCACGGAACGTGAAGACCGCACGTTTAGAAGAAAATGATTAATGATTCAGGAGATAAAACATTGCCGTAAGACCGACAACAAATAGACTCCCAGAAGTCGTCTTGAGGGAAATCGAAAGAGAAGAGTCTACAGGCCTCTGAAGAGACCTTGAAAATGTTCGATTACTCAAGTTTGGAAAAGAATGTCTCACCTTGAAGGACGTGAGAGAATTCGCGTCGACTGACATCACAGCGGCGACGGGGTTGCAATGGTGTAGCGGACGTGAAAAACGGATCCGCCCTTCGCCACATTCTCTCCTTCTCTGCCACCGGCCGCCCGACCTCCGCTAACCGCCCACCCCCTGGTGACTATCCTGCCCCGTCTCATTGCTATAACTCTCCCCAGTTTGACCTCGTGGGTTAATCACAGATCGAGTCTCACATCGGTTCTGTCGATGGGCATTCCCTCCATTTCTGTTATCCGAAAGCGGTTGTCAAGGCCAATCTTCATGAGTCATACTTGTGATTGTATCTGAAAAAAGAGTTGATATTCGGGGATCCAGCCTATTTTGCTAATTTACCTGTTGTTACTGAGTTTTTCAGAAATCAGTGTCGGAATTCAGCCTATACTCTAGAAAAATAAAGAATCCTGAACTTCGCAGGCGATGAAGTCGTTGGAAGCAGGTGAAGCCTCGGTTTGGTCCGTGAAGTATTTATGGCATAGGAGTTTTCAACATGCCTAAATTTATGGTGTGGGTAGGTGAAACGTCCGGCATGTATAGTGGATGGAGCAGAGTTTCTTGACCCAGCTCATACAACCTTTGTAGCGCTAGTGGTACGACGTTTCGTTGTTTCGAGTAGAAGGGTTGATAATCTTCTGTTGCGAATTGAGTGGTGAGCAAAAATACGGCTTCAGACAGGAGTCGAACCCGCATTTCATTCATATCGGTCACGATCTTGAACATAGAGGACGTTGAAGAATGATCGATGGTGCGAATGTACCTCGGTGGTGTAGTGGTAGCACGTGTCCCCCGTATGATGAAACGCGGGTTCGACTCCCGTCTGAGGTATTTTTATTATTGCTCACAACTCAGTTCTCTTAGGTATATAGAAACATCATAACACTGCGAAATAGGCAGCGAAAACATTAGAAATTCCGAGTACAATTTCTGTTGAGCAATAAAAACCGCACACGTAAATTTTGTGGCGTATCTCGTCGACTTGCTGGACGTCTCATTCCGTCGTGATCGTTTCATCTGGATTCAGTGAGGGTGACATAATAAACTAACCGTAGCTCGCCATCATGGTGTGTTGTGGATTAATTACAGCTTTGAGAGGTGCTGTGAAGTCCCACTGTGTACCAACAACCAAGCCGATTATCGCCAGTTTCAGTAGAGAATCTATTTGTGTCTCACGTAACACACATTACAAAGAGGCTGACAAAAGGGCCTTTACGACTGTGCAGAAGAAGCGTTGACGATCAAAACAGCGATTTCTTTTATGGCTGTTTGATTTTTGTGGGGCTCGTTTCTTGAGTTTCTTCGACTTTCCGAATTTCAGGTCTTCCAAACAATCGAGATGCATACACAAAGTTTTTTTTCTCCAGGTTCTTAAAAGGCCTTGCATGTATCTGTTTCCAGGTGAGACTTCAATTTGTCGTTGCGATAGCAAAAGCACAAACAAAAATCTACGATTTCGCTGTTTATCATGACGAAATTCTTATATAGTGCGCGTTCGTCTACTATTAGTTAGCTCTGCATCCCACAAGGCATCGAGCCGTTTGCATTGCATATTACCGAATTCAAATTGGTAGGAGACGATGGAAATTTTAGCCTTTAAAACCTGTCAACAACAGAATTAACTCCGTAATGTAAGTCGCGAAAGTGCATAAAATGGAATAATTTCTAATAGACGTTCAGAAGGAACTACTACTAGAACGAGTACAAAGAAGGATGTAATTACAGATCCCGAATCATTTCTCTGAAAATCTTGTAATATTGTGAGATCCCAAATCAAGCACTTTTTGTGCTGTTGGCATTATATGTTGGCTTTGTTGTAGCAAATTTTAGAAAATTTTCAGTAAAGGCGAAGATCTATTGGTTTTTTCTTGCTCAAAAAGTTATTATTTTTACTCATTGTCTGGTTTAAATAAGCATTTGCAAAACAATATATAGTGATGATGAATGGTGATGAATTTCTGATAATACTCGGTTAGAAAAGGTTTCACTGAAAAGGGAAAAAGTTAAGAATGAATTGTAGATCTCATTCTTACTTCCTTGTTTGTTACGCTTCATAGACTTTGCCTTTCATGTGAAAAGACAAGCGTTTCCAAGACTTTATGAAATACTCGAGCTTTTCTACAAATCCCTGTAATGGAACTTTTTCTTCATTTTTAATCAGACGAACCAGTACTTTGTTTCTCTTTTTTATTGCCTGCACAAGTATTATATCAAAATGTGCTTAGATACGCAATACACCTAATTCGAGAGCAAAGCCTTCTCTTAATCAGAAGTCAGTGTGGAAAAGGTTGAAAACTCAACAGACAGCCAACAAAGTTCGGACAGCGAAATGTTACGTGACCTATTTAATCCGGTTATTCTTTTGGCAGGACGATTTTTTCCGCAAATTTTGACTGATATGCGACAACTGATAGCACCGACTGATTATTAAACCAGAATCGACCGAACCTCGGCATTGACAAGATGAAGATTAGTCGTCTTTTTGCGTTAACACTAACGGAATGAAAATAGCGGCATTGAGGAAATTAATTGTGTTCTTCGTCATCAGCAGAAACACAGAGAATGTCAACCTCCACAAGGCAAAAAATTTTCGATTCGGCGACGAGCATAATTCGTTGCGCTTGAATGACGCGGTACTGATCAGCTTTCTCGAAAGATCATAAGCGAATACTTGATGTACAAAGTTCTACAGGGGAAAGGTCCCTTTTCAATCCTCTTTATGTATCGTAATACTATCAACACGTGTTTGATGCTGTGAATGTCTTACACAGACAGACAGACGGACAGGTACCAATTTGTAGCCGCTAGACAGACTTACTGCTTGCAAGAACAGAGATCTTCGAGATAAAAATTTGAGAAGTTGACAAATCAATTGAAAGCGAGTTTATGCAATTCCCGTTTCTTTTTCCGTTGGACTTATTTAATGATTTAGGGATCCACGCAGCGGGAAGGAGGGTTCAAATAAACGGATTCGATGGCGATGTGAAAAAATAACGATATTTTCACTAAAATCACTGCTGAGCTCGTTCACAGCTTTCTAAATTTCTATATGATTTCCAATCTAGTTGAGTTAATAACTTGTAAGAATAGTTATTCTATTAACCGAAAAAAGTTGGATTTATAAGCGAGAATCACGACATTTCTATACATCTTTCAAAGTGGCAGTTGGTTTCTTGTCGGATATCTCAGTGTTCAAGTATTATACTTGAGACATAACATATTTGACAATACCACCCAAGAGGAATCGATAGTACGGCACTTCCCGTTCGGTGATTATATCACTTATCGGCGCGTGTAAAAAGTTCGTCGCAGACTCCTTTATATAGGTATAAGTGAGTTCTACCCCGGAAGGGATCGGCTCAGACGAAAGGCACCGTGCAACTGACGAGGCTTGTGTAGCACTTGTATAGCACTGTCAAGTGCTCATAACAGACCATATGCATGGCTCAAAAATAACTACCAGGCATATTGAAATTTGAGCGTGGTTTAAACTAAAACTCGAAAAGAGGGAGTCTTACTTATTTAAGACGTATCTCAGACCGGCTAGTAGTGAGATGCCGAGACGTACCTTTGAATTTGAAGTTAAACAGTGGTCAAGAGAAAGCGACCTTTTTATATATATCATATGACACGGATACATAGCATGGGATGCGTTTCCCTACTAAACCCTTTACGAAGCATAACAGTTGGGTCAAAACCCACGGTGTAGATGACATGGGTCATTTTTAGTTTTTTAAGCTGTCATTATACCACTGATAAGTGTTAAGGGCGGGTGTGAGGCAGTGATAATAGATGCCATTCGACACTCACGTCGATGGTTTGATTCTACGCTCACTGCTTACAAAGCCTTCCGAATTTACCATCCCTGCAGGGTCGGTGATGGAGTACCAAACTTGTCTAAGAAGATAGCAGCACTAACTCGACACAAGGGTAGGCCACCGCGAGTCACTTTAGAGGCTAGATATGCCTCAATCAGCTCGAACGATGCTTGATGTCGAATGTAAGGCTTGTCCTGTTATTCAGGTTTTTGTCATTATTGAACATATATAAAATCCAATTTTGTTTTCGGTACATTGCAGAAGGAAAAAGTGTACGACCTCACCCGCTCTATCAAATTCACAAATTGTTATAGACCGCTTTCTCCTATATTCCTGGTAGTGTCACCCTCAAGATTTTCTCTCAATAAATTGGAAAAATTTCTATGCAGGAATTTTTCTCAATCATCAAATGCTTCGTTTTTCTTGTGAAAATCATTCAATTGATTTTTTTCTCCCGTAAACTGGATGGATGCAAACGTTGAATGGACAATGTGCACGTTCCGTGCGACAACGACAATCATCACAAACATAAGTGCAAGTATCTGACAGGTGTTTCATGGAATGCTCATTTTCAATCACAACTCGTTACTGGGGAGAAAAACAACATTGAGCTGAGTTTCCAGTTGAATAAAGTATAGGTTTCTATAGAGCAAAAACTAGTCCGGCTATTCTTACAATTTTCGGATGGACTACAAAACTCGGAAAATGAGCTACAAACTCTTCTAGAGACAAATTAGTGCGCTGAGAGGCGATGACAGGGAGCAATCTGTGCAGTCTTGTAATCTGAGCTACTGATAGAAATATTGACATATTGGTCAAAAGTATACTTTTTCAATGTGTGGCGATGATGTTGATTTAGTGATAGACAGCGCAAACTACTGGTAAAAAATGAGTTATGAGCTTGTCTTTTCGCCTAAAAATCGATGAAAAATTACCATGTAGGATTTTATAAATCATATCTGACTCATGAATCAAATCATGCGTCAATGAGCGTTGAATTTTGAGAGGTATACTATTTGATAACGAATTAAATTGGCTGAGATGAAAGCTATCAGAGTAACAGGTATTTCCTAACAAGGTGCATATTTTCTTGTTCTGCCAGAATGGAAATTCTGACTTCCCATACTCAGTGAATAATCCATTTTCCGCTTTTTTCACCAGAAGTCCGGTTCGGACTGAATCTTTCTCAAGTTTTTCAAAAGCTTCAATTCTAAGGAAATTGAACTGGGAAAACGGAATAAAAAATATGTTAGTTAACTAATGTTTCGTCATGCATCTCATTTTTCGACAATCCTCCCGCAAAGTTGACCTCAACTCAACTAGTAGAGAGGTTGCACTGTACCTGCCTAAAGTTGTGGTGGTTGAACACGAATGAAAGAGAGAGAGACCTCTTTCTATTTATCCTGTGGCACAAATGGATATGAAATATGATATAACGGCCATGGTGAATCCTCTGCGAAGGTGACTAATCATTTCGCTTTCTGTGCAATCATGACAGCATATATAGATACTTGCAAGACTCAAATTCTAAGACAAGCTTTAGCTTCGGTACATTGGAATCATGAAGGAAAACTCTAATCTCTATATATTTTCATACTACCATTTTGATATTTTCCTCTTGGTAAATAGGGAAAATGAAATTGATTATCGAAAAACTCTCAAATTTTCCCGGCTTTTTTTTCTTATGTTCGTTAAATGAATTTGTGCACTGAATGATTTTCGAACGTTGAATAAACTGTGCGCGACGAGTACGACAACGACGATCCTTTCTCACATAAGTGCAGCTACACGACAGGAGTTGTGGTAAATACTCAATTACAATTATGACTAGTTATCGAAGGAAAGAAAATTAATAGCAAAAAAAGTGTTACATTCACCATGCAATTTTCGTATGAACTAGAGAACACGAAAAATGAACTGAAAATTCTTTCCCACTGAAGTAAGTGCGCTGGACCGTGGCGACACTGAGCAACTGGGTCTGGAGTCTGAGCTGAATTCAAAGGATACCTACAGGAAACCTTGACAAATTGAGCGAACGCACGATTTTTTATGTGTGGCAATGAAGCTGGGTTCTGTAAATCGTCATAATCAAGCGTTATAGAATGATTTGCGATTTTGGCGTCTTTTCGCCAAGAAATCGATGGAATTTACCGTCTCCAATGATATGAGTCATAGATTGTGGACATCCTAGATGTTTGATGAAGAATTCTGTACACCTAAGAGAATTGAGTGGTAAGCAAGGAGAACAGCCTCAGGCGGTAATCGGATCCGCATTTCATCCATACCGGGGATGCGCGCTCTACCACTACACCACCGAGGCACATTTGCCCGACTACTCATTCTTCAAAATCTCTGTTTTGGTCGGGAATACGACTTCGCTTTGTAAGAGCTCACAGCCACTGTTAGATGTATTACTCCGAAATTCTAGTGTTTTTACCGCGGCTGACAGCCATTTATGCAATACTTATTTATACTAATTTTTTGACTGCATTTGTAGCAGTGGTTCGATGTTTCCCGTCCACCTAAGACAATTGAAGGATTCTGTTTTATAGTAAATTACACTTTAAAGAGCAAAAGTTCACAGAATTAGCAAATATTTTGAGATAAGGTCTTGTATTTCTTATTCTACCATCAATTTTTTATTTCGCACGTAATAAATCTATCGATTTTCACTATTCCTCCATCTGGCCATTTGATTAGATTTTCTTGAACTTGAAGATTTCAGTTAAGTGTTAATCGTCAGGAAATTCTACTTTATTGCTTTTATTGCTTTTATTGCTTTTTGAGCAATGAAGTGATGTTATAGTTATAAATTATATTGTTAGGTGAAATGATAATATGGATCTTGGGCCCACGCTTTCGTGTTCCAGAGTTTTGCATATCACTTAGTACACTGGATTTCAAATTTGAACAAATTTTGCGTGGAAACTGCGTTTTAGAAATGCTCCGTCATTTTTCTTGCTTTGAAGTTCTCTCATAATCTTCAGTCAAAAAACTGTCTTCAGTTGTCAAAGGAAACCGCTCTGTTGCGAATTTATTGAAGGGAGTAAAGAAGAACAGATGTGATTGTTCTTATGTAGCTCGTGAATTCAAGTACATTGCGACATTTCTTAGGCTTCAAACTTTAGCACACTTCTAAATAAACATATTTTTTGCAGTAGAAAATGTGAAATAAAATCGACGCTGACTATTCAGAGTGGTGCCTTAAAGTGATATCGACTTTCTTATTCATTAAACCCGAAACTAATGTATTTACCGACAAAGACGTTTTATCAACCTTGCCACTTCTCAACAACTACAGTCTGTATGATTGGTATATTGCTCGATGAGGAAAGCGAGAGTTTCGCTAAAGAAATCTTTGGAGTGAAAAAAACTTGTGCGAAGAACAGTTTCTCTTCTTGACAATTACAACTTACAAGAAACAGACAAACTTCACTTTAGGATATGTTGCAAAATCCAAACCGATAAATTTCCTATTGCAGATTTTTGGAAGCCCTTGAAATAGTATCTTTTTTCTTTCTATACGATTTGAATGATCAAATGAACGGAATTCTGTTAAGCCGAACGGGGCAATGTCCATGAACACATTGTGATATTTGCGATCGGCTTCCTCTCTTGCACAAACAAATTTGAAAAATCACTTGAGAAGGAAAATCTGAACGATTTTGATAGATGAAGATTAGGACAACCTATAGAATGAACGCATTAGAGAAATTCATTTTACCAAGAAAACGCTGTTAAGTTGTAGCAGTCGTGACAGTTCAGTGAAGAACCCCTATTGTTGCAAATGTCTCGATAATAACTTCTAGTTGTATCCATCAATTTTGATAATTAGCAAATACTCAAACAGCTTATACCAAAAAGTCGTTTTTTTGAAAGTGATTGGAATTTGAACAAAAATATCCTGCTATAGTTCTCTCTGGTATCATAAGAGTATCTCTGCTTCGCCCATTTGATGAGCTAAATTCAATTCGAACTGTTGAATCCTGTAGGTAATCCCGTTACCATAGGTTCTTCTCAAACATAATCAAGATCTGAACAAGAAGACCCTGTGAAGTTGTTTTTCTTTTTTAAAACAAGAGGATTTGCAGTTGATTCTCTCGATGAACTAAATTTAATCTAAGTTGTTGAGTCTGTAGCGAATCCCGTTACCACAGGTTGATTCACTTTCAAGAAACTCATCAATGTGGCTTTGATGGAAAACACAATCAGCCCTTAAAGCTGATGTTTCGTTCATTAGTGCAATGGTTTGTTGTTGTTGCTAATGGTTATGACAGTCGTAATGATTCTCAGTTTCAAACGAAACAGCTGAGAAATTACCAAACTTCAAAGAAAAACGGAAACACAATGTTCTGATGTGATTTTGAGAGGGCAAGAAACACTGGCTAGGATGCCAGTCAACACATACATGATTTGTGATTCGAATCCGTTCGAGCCAACCAGCCATCTGAGATGGCTCCGATTTAGGCAAATTGATATCATTCTTAATTAGCAGGAAATTTTCGGTCCATAAAGTCTGGGAACGCCTAGCACAGCTATGTTAGGATTTTGGGAAGAGTCTACTCAACCACGTTTTAATGGCTTTCGTAACGAAAACCACTATTTCCAAGTGGTCAGCGAACTGAGTTTATAGAAATTGAAAACATCTTCTACGATGGATACGGGAAATGAATTGTATGAAGAAAGTTATGGAATGTACTTATCGTAGGACCTCCGACATGTAAACAAACGCATAAATTATAACAGACGATAAATGTGATTTCTGAATTTACAAATGAATGGCTAAATAAGTATATCTTACAGATCAGAAATCAAGCTTGCTCCAAGGCAATTTTAATCCATTAATTGACAACTTCCTTGCTTGGTTGCCATTTCCTCCCTGCAAGATTGCGCTAATCCAGGGCATTCCGGCTGAGTAAACGTCTCTTCAGGAAATCCACGACAGGTGTGAGGCTATAACAGGAATCAGAATTGATAACACCTCTACTACACCATGGAAACGGTTAGATACATTATTTTGTCTTCTCTTAATTGCCTCTAAAATAATTGACACACTGTGACCGATTATTTCGACAAATGCTGGTTATTTGCGATACTTAATCATTAAGACTTAGCCTATAACTTCGAAGGCACTCCCATTCAAAACGTGTTGTAGTTGCGAAGTTTTCTGAATCCCAAGTAAAAAAGTTGGAGGCGAAGCTTATATTTTTGAAATATTCAACGCATATACAACATTGCCAAGCATCGACAGTGTTTGTTCTAAACCATGATATTCTGTTGGACGAAGTTCCAACTACTCAACCTCTTCAATGTTCAAAATATCATCTCCAAAAAAGCACGTTGTGATCTCCGCAGACTCAGAATTCAACAGCCCATAGAGCAAAGTGCTGTGTACTATTAGCGAAAATTTCTAGATTTCAGTGATTTCTTAGTTTCAACATATTTTGTTCACTACTACGAGATGACAGGGACTCTTTCTAAAACATCTAAAACAATTATATCTGTACTGCTATGGTAGAAATGCTTTGGAATTCTAAATGTCATTGGTTCGATTGTGTCTCTCATAAGCCAGTCAACCATATATCCAGCAAACAGACACCAAGGTTGTCTTACATAATTAGAAACACTAGCATGGCGCAATCAAGGGCGGTCTATCCTTTTGTATTTTGAGACTAATGCAAATGGTCACGAATGTGTTAGAATGTGGTCTGGTAAGGGCTCTGGTACAGCCCGATACACGTGTTTCGTCCTCACAGACTCGTCAGTTGGACAGAACCCGTCGTCTTTCGATATTTTTATAGTCAGTTCTCTCGGGAGTTGTGCTCCCTTACACAGAGTCATCGAAGACGAACGTTTTACACTCTCTGTCAAGCGAAATTTTCACCTAACACAGAGCATTCGCGCACTCGACTGCTCTTTGGCTGGTATTTTTATCACATTAAACCTTTATTTCGAGTGCTTTATTAAGACCACGCTTAAATTTCAATAGATCCTTCTATTATTATTTGAGCCAACTTGTCATGTGGTCTGGTATGGGCTCTTGTGCAGCCCGATACACGTGTTTCGTCCTTACAAAACTCATCAGTCGGGCAGGTCTTAATAAAGCACTCGAAATAAAGGTGTAATATGATAAAAATACCAGCCAAAGAGCAATTGAGTGCGCAAACGCTCTGTTTTAGGTGAAAATCTCGCCTGACATAGAGTGTAAAACGTTCGTCTTCGATGACTCTCTGTAAGGGAGCAAAGCTCCCGAGAGAACTGACTAAAAAAATATCGAAAGACGACGGGGTCTGCCCGACTGACGAGTCTGTAAGGACGAAACACGTGTATCGGGCTGTACAAGAGCCTTACCAGACCACATGACAAGTTGACTCAAATAATAATGATATTGAAACTTGAGCGTGGTCTTAATAAAGCACTCGAAATAAAGGTATAGTTTGTAAGAATGTTTTCTACAAAATCGTGTGAAGTAATGGTAATCACCAACAAAATACGCGCAGGCAAGGGTGATTTCCTACGAGTTCCAAAAAATCCTCAAACTACGGACAATTCATGAATTCTTGAAGTTCCAAAATGATTCGGTTGAAGCCACAGTTTCGTGCCACAGTCAGCCTAACAGACTAATTGACCTGACTAACTGGTAATATAGCAAAGTGACAAGTCCATGCAATATTACGGTACTAAGACTGTAAGACTGCGGATGTATTCATATCATTGAGCTTGCAGTGTAACTGAGCAAGGAACAATATCAAAAGATCTGAACTCGATGTCTGCTCAGTTTTCTACTAAAATTCCGTGACACACCGTTAGCAGTAACTAATTGTACTTTCAATTCACAGAAAACTATCAATCTCTGATGCCTTAATAATCTAGTCCGTTTGGATTTCGATGAATTTTTCGTAACAGCACTGCTTCTTTTTCTGCAGCTCTCAACGCTTTTCCAGAGTTCACAAGAAATACGATTTGTATGAGAGCACGTTGAAGTTTTATTATCGTATTATTTATAGTTATTAAGTCCAACTTTGAGGTTTCAATTGAAAGATTTAGTTTTTTTTACCGTTTGAATTTGCATTTCAAAATCCTTCGTTAAGTTTTTTCACAATGTCACCATTATCAGCGAGGCCTATAGTGCATTTCTATTGCTCAACACTTGAATCAAAGAAAAACAAACCTTGGATGAAGTGTGTGCTGAAAGTTAGACGGGCTCTCTGCTACTCTGAATTGATGCCTGTCTGTCTTATTAGCTCTTGTGAGCAAATTGAACAGAGTTGCGATAGAAAAAGGCAGACTCATATCATAATGAACACAAAACTAACTGTATTAAATCACAGGAATTTTGAGGTGTAAAACTCACAATCCCAGATGGTCTACGAAACCTTGATTGCTGTTTATGGAGGCTCACGTGTTATTCACTGTACCTTGCCTTGTATTCTTATCACCAATGTCTCAATATCGTCGGTGCTACCAGTAAACTTTTACCTGTCAAAGGAAGTGAAACTCAAGAGAGAGCAGTTGCTGGGCAGTTAGTTGAGGTTATCACATTGTGATTTCGACTGCACTCCCAATTTGATTTTGTCCAATGGCTAATTGTACTCCCCAAATCATTCATGCTCACGGTGATTTCGTTGATAGCACTGGAAGAGCCAGAACACGATTTGAGCTAAAGGCAAACCAAGACGTCAAGTGGGGTACTGAATGACACGTGAGCCCTCGAAAGGAGCAACCGCGGTTTCGTGGCCCACTGAGGCTCTAAATTGTGCTAATATCTCAGCACTCCTGTAGCTGTACCCTACATCAAAGTGTGTCATGAAAAAAATTGAAGCCAATGAATAAAAGTCAAAAATAATTTTCCAATTATTCCACCAACGCAACAGAATTAAATGGTGATCCCTAGTTTTTGATTTCTTCCACAACCACAGTGGATTGTAGCACACATTTGAGCTCTGAATTCTACGGATTCACTGGACAATCAGTTGTGATTGACAGGTTTTCAAATCCTAATATCAATTCCGTTTCAATAGTAGTGGAATGAAACCCAACTGAGCGGAAAAAAGTGCTATCATGCACTTTACTTAGAAACAAATTGGGCATACAAGTGTATTAAGTAAAAATCATAGGAGAGTTGGCGTTTGATGATTTCATGCTAGATTCCGGTATACAGTTACTGCCAATTTCTACTAGAAAAAGACCAAACTGCGTATCAATCCTCCCATAGCGTAACCACCGCCTCTCGCCTTCAAGTTTAGGAGCGTATGAATGACTCTAACAATACTTTCTGAACTACTTTCAACAAAAAAGTTGAATTTCAGTTCTTTCAAACATCAAGCATTTTGAACGTTGAAGTAAAACTTTATATCCCAAGAACTAATCTTTTTCGGTTCTTTTCAGTTGGTAGCACAGATTTCCAACCTATAAATTATCTGACAAGAACTTTCCGCAAGGAGTGTTAGTAATCAGTTGAAAGCTTAAATCTCTGGCTAGCGCCGTATGTTGCCGTTTTTTTTGAAGACCCTTTCATAACGCTGCAAAATCCGAAATAAAATTATGTTTCACATCGGCGGCGCAATGCAACTATTACTTCGCTGAAAGCACGAAAGCACAGGAATGTGTAGAGAAAATCTTTTAGTATAAGAGTCAGACGTTTAACAAGGAGTTTCTTCTGAAGTGAAGCAACAATTCTTAGTCAGATAACGAAAATCGCACCTCACTTAGGCGCCATCGAATGACCGCGCCAACTCCCACCTCACTCCCTTGCCTCACCCCGCAGCCCGTGAATTGGCTAACACTTGCTCGCGTATGTGAGCCAATCTTATTTTCCGTGCTACACTGCGCCGTAACAATCTTTCCTGGGAATAGGCACAGCGTTGGAATCCTTTAATCTTACGCTATCAAATCAATAGTGATAGTCTAAAGAAAGAACTCTGTCTTGCCAGAAAACGCGCGTTTATCCGCATGTTTTAATTTCATTGGAGCGTTATAATACTTTTTTATAACCGGCTACCTATACAGATTTGAGCTATCAAATCGTTACTAAGACTCCTTATAATACGTTCTTGTCTAGCGTAAAAGATAAGCTTTAAAATTTTTGCAACTAAACAGAAAACTACTCTTTTAAAGCCGAGTACCTTCACAATCGGCTTCAAAATATTCTTCACACCTGAAAAAATTTTCACTCTCAATTAACATCCCGAGGTTTATTGGAAGTCGGTCCTTGGAAAAGACGCGAGTTGAAGTTCCCCTCACCAGCTTAATTGTTCTCTAGGGAAGTTATGTGCGTAAGCATTTTGCTTATATATTTATCATTGAGATATCTGATCAGATTATCGCTGACATTATCAACAAACCGAACACAAGCAAACCGTCCACTTCACATTGTCGTACTTCTCAAATGACACGAACTGTACATGACGCCAACCACGACAAAAGTGATCTCAGTAAAGACTGTCCAATTGTGGTGATTAAAGCTTGCCATCATCAGAGATGATGCTGCTATGTTACATGTCGATAAAGCAAATATATAAACAAGGGTAATGTGGCATGATGTATTGAAAAACAAGGAGATAAAATAATGAAGCCGCATTTAAAATGCTAAGAACTCAAAGCAAACAAGACAGAGACAATGATAATGCGACCGATATGTATTAATAAAAGGGTTATCACAAATTTTTCAATAATTATAATCGATATGGATAGTGAGGAGGGTCAGCATGAATTCTCCTATTTCCCATCAATCTAGGAAAGTCTTATTCATATATAAAGTCAACATTGATTTCGTTAGATGTGATAATTGTGATGAGAA
Organism: Parelaphostrongylus tenuis; assembly: GCA_019055375.1. NCBI lineage: Eukaryota > Metazoa > Nematoda > Chromadorea > Rhabditida > Metastrongylidae > Parelaphostrongylus > Parelaphostrongylus tenuis. The sequence continues at coordinate 49,659 of JAHQIW010002288.1, read as the reverse complement.
TGCCTTCACTGGTAATAAGAGAAAGGAATCTGTATCGAACTTATAGCCGTGAAATTATAAGCCTTCCTCGTAAACGCTAGATTAGAAACGTAAGCACCCCCGTATGAAAAATGTTATAGAATGACATGGAAGGTAATGACGGATTTTGCTGAAGCGTTTCTACCTAAGTAAAACATAATGATCGATTTCGTTTAGTTTTTGACCCGATCGGGACGGCAGTTAGTCGCTCTCGCAGCGCGATTGGCAAGCGGCGTGCGATTTTGTCACTTAATTAGACTAGAATAAAAACTCTAGAATTCTGATATTGTCTCGATTCATCATAATTTTCTCTACATGCTCATATGCTTTGGTCCATGTATAACTTTTCCATGCAAGAAAAAAACTTAGAGAGTGGAACGTAATATTCTTCTCGCTCTCACAGCGCTATAAAGATCTTTCTAGAAATCAAACCTAGTTTTAAAATTAACAGGGCCCATTACTATCACATAATCAGTATACTACTACCGAAAAGCCATCCACAAACCATAGACGAGCAAAAAATTCGCGAGCGTGGAACGTTGTCTTGTCTTCGCCGCTACAGCGCAGTGAGAAAACTCTTACAGAAAGCAAGCAAAGTGGTGACATCGCTGAAGTTTGAGTTTTCGACTTCTCAGAATAGTCTGGAGGAATCGCTCTGTCCAGCAAAAAGACCCTTGGAATAATCGTGCACTTGGAGAGGTACACACCGTCCCGAACGGGTATTTTCTTACTGCAAAAGTTCAAAAGGGTTAGATTCGAAACTGACTATGAAGTGACTTTGGAGTGCTCGTTTTCAAAGTGATCTCTACAGCAGTTCATCGACCATCACTTCAATAATTTCGCCATTACTTCCCGAAGCACATATACAACCGAAACATGTAACGATTTGAAAACCTAATTATTACCACACTTGCAGTAAAGTCGATCTATACATATATCGTTTAGATGTTTTTCTTTCACGTCAGACATAAGATATGTTGAGCAGCATGAGGTAGCGGAATGCGAGCCTTCATACCCTGTAACTATATTATTGAAGGATATTGAATTTTAGGTACGAAAAAAGAAACCAGCATGTTAGAGTGTGATCGAAAAAGTCCCTCATCTGAAAGATTTGTGATCTCAGAAAACAGTATCGCCTCTACGGAACATATCCAACAACAGGTGTTATTTATCACATGACGCTATGAGATGTTTTTTCGAACAAAATATAGGATCTCTAATCATTCAATCAATTAATCAATAGTTAATCTCACTGAGCTTCAATTACAGTTCAGTTCTATATAATAATAGAATCGTTACGTAATAAATGGCACCATTGGAGAAACAACATCAGAGGGATCAAATCCTATGTAACATTGTCAAAAAAAAATTTCTATCTGATTTGTTTAGGACACTTATTTGATGGCATGCAGTTCCCGTTTCAGTTCATTTCGTTACAATACAGTACACATTTCACTGGGGTATAACACGGTTAGTACACGTTTCACGGTGTCGGAATGATTATGCTTATTATAGGGGGAGTAGATAACCGCAAAAAATGTTACTTTATAGAATCAATTTACAAAAAGTTCTGCTGATCGCTTCTCTTGGAAATCGCCTGACATCACGTCCAAACAGTTAGCTATTAGTAAGTGAAAAGTGGATGATATGAACACAATGGTCATGACGTAAAGCGTATCAATAAATGACCCGACGACACTGCGCTACTATGTTCCCAAAATTATTCAGAGAGAGAGAGAGAGAACATTGTAGCGTACAGTACGCTACTACCGAGCTAAGACGGCGTTGAGTATTGGGCGGTGAGCCATCTTTACGACTTCGGCGCCAACATTCAATGGCAACCATATACGTCGTCTACCGTGTTCACCCTGAAAAAATTAGCGTATGGGTTCGTTTTTTATGGAACACAGAGCATCATTTTTGACCGAATACAGATTCTCCGATATACTCTAAGAGACTGTTCAAGCCTTTGCGAGGTTAGGTATGTCAGTGGCTTACGCACGTTTCGGCGATCTCGCCCGCATCATCAGAGCTACACGCACCAACACCCTTACTTATAGCAGGGAACGCAGAAACATGTTGGATGTAAAATGTTGTTCAAATCATTTTTCAGTCGCTTACGGCTGTCATCAGTATGTAGACAGTGCCTTTCAATCGACTATCTTTGAAAATCTCGTAAGAAAACCTTGACATATAGAATATACGGGTATATCGAAGTTTTATAACGGGGCTTTCAAATATAGTCGTTTGAAAAGGGATGTCTATACTTGATAATAGTCGCAAGCCATCGACTGTGAAAACATTTCACGTCGTCTGGACATAGCATGTTAATTCAGTTCCCTACTAACAATAACGATAACTGGTAGGCAAGTGGCTGTGATGAGTTAGGCAAAATCGCCGCGACTCAAGTAAGCTATTGACGTAGCAAGCTTCGAAAAAGCTTGAAAAAGTCTCTCAAAATCTACCGAAATTTTACAATGAGGTTTTCGAATCATGTTCGCAACAAGATCACAAATCCGTTCCAAGTTTCTAGTCAAAAACACATGAACGAGAACAAACGGTATTGTTCTCTTATGGCGGCGCCACCTGAGGCCTTGGGTTAAACGTATTCTTTGCTGTTATCTGACATATGTACGATTATCTGATATCTCAAATCAAGTAAATTTTAAAGGGTATATTTTATTTCTCATATTGCTTGTTTTTAATGCAGTACCAGTCAAAATAAAATTTTGTTTCACAATTGAAGATTTCTCGCGTGATAAAAGTTTTTTTACAACAAAATCTTAACATAGAGCAATCTTTCTGACTAAAAAATGCGTTTGCTCTTTGAAAAGAACTTCTTAGAGCTAATTCGCACTAGAATAGTGGGTTTCACGTCACAATTTTGTAGATCCACACACAGGTACTCACCTTCAAAGGGTCGAAAGGATGTGCGAATTTGCAAAATGGCGCAACAGACGGCACCGAGGGACCGCACGCCATTTTTGGAGTCTCACTTGTCTGAGTTCATGGGGCGTAAAATGATCGCAGATGAAAATATGGGATTGTTGAGATCTTTCGTTTATTTTTTGCCAATGTCCCGGTTGTAATCTCCACTGTCGATTTAGGTGACATTGTTTTTAAAACACTTGCATGCGATCAAAATTTTCGGGCCTCCTGAACAGTGATCTATGTCTTATTAAGCTTGCCAATCTTCAAAACACGATGAATAATTTTCAACAAGTCCTTTCTCTCAAAAAGCACATAGACATGTAGAAAAATTCTGGAGCGTCGGAAGGATCTCTTATTTTAATCGAAAAATCCACATGTGATTTATGCAGCGGATTGGTATTACAACTGTATACATACCCTAGCCGACTAGAAGTGTTCAGTGAGTGTGAATCCCAATATTCTTTCGGTTGCTACAAAGCTAGAAGAAGTCTTTTCCGAAAGCCAAATACACCATTATAATCGGAAAGATTTTCTCTATCTAACGATTGAAAGTTTAATACAACAAAACTTTTATCCTGTGGGAAATCTTCAAATAAGGAAGAAAATCGTATTTTGACTGGTACGGCGCCAAAAACAAGTTATTTAAGAGATTGAACGTGCCATCAAAATTCACTTGATTTGAGCTATCGACAAACTACAGCAACGTTTTGCAAAAGCAAAAAATACGTTTTACTGAAGGCCTCAGGTAGCGCCGCCACAACAGAACAGTACCGAATAAACTTAAAACATGATTTAGACCAATGAGCCACCGGTGGTTATCTTTAGGCAAGAACACTACAGAAGGGTATCACACAAGGTAACATCCTTCAGATCCAATTAATAATGGGTAAGCACAGCCCATTCCATTGGTCACTTATAGGTAAGGACGAAAACGAATGGTCACTATTGGTTTCTTTTCGATTTGCTTTATAGTTAACGAAGTACACGTGATCACTTACTTTCACAAAATTTTGGAAGAATTAGATTAAAATTCGGACGATAATGTATAGACAAAGTACCTCTTCCCATACACTCAATTCTTCCTCAACCTCCATCAGGAAAACGGTTGTGCGATGTTTTCGATCGTCATCCTACAATCATTACAACATAATTTTTCGCGGTTTATCATTGCATAAGCAAATGCCCGCTTCATTTTACCTGGAATAGTCCAATCAATTCAAGGGTACGTGCTTTCACTCCAGCTTCCTCTTCTAGCTCTCGTCGAGCAGCTTGTTCAGCACACTCGTTCTTTTCAACGCCACCACCTGTTCGCAAAAGATTTCTGGTTAGTAGCGGCAAGATATATAACGATTCCCATACATAGATAAAGTGATAAAAAGTGATTACAATGTATATCTTACCAGGAATTACCCATTTTCCACCCTCTTTGCCTCCGCTCACTAATAAGACCATTGCATCTTTGCCGCGTCCTAAAAATGCGTTTCAATGGCGCCATTAATTTTATTGAAAAGGATAAGTTGAACAAAACTACATGAGAAAGAAGTGTATGACTCTACTGTGTAGAACCCATGTCATGACTACTCTGTTCCTCGTCCTAGTAAGGAGACTAGGAGATTTCATCCGACGATGAAGAAAGAGTAGTCGTTGAATGTGCTCCTCAAATTTCCCGTTACTTTATAATCACGTCAGGACTCAGTTCATATATTTATCAATGTTTCAGCGCCGTTTTCATTTTGCAAAGCATTGAATGAATCAAGAGAGTGTGAGATAACAAGCATAGGCTCTATATTGTCGTTCCTCAGTCGATAGTTGTACACGCACATCGGCCTTTTAGGCCTCATAAGATTGCTTCGAATACTTCCGGCTTGATTTAGCTAGAATTCATATTAGTTCCTTCTTAGCCGAATACTTCCGGGTTCCTTCAGAAAAACGAATCGAAACTCATGTTACTTTTTCAATGCTGGATAAGGAAGACTAACAGCAGTATATAAACAGAATCACGAAAACCTGCTACTACGTCATCCATATGGACTGAGTAATATTGAGTTATCATATAATATCAAATTCTTCCTAAATAGCCAAAACAGCACAAATCTATCAATCTGAAAAATTATTGGAACAAATGAATATGCATCTATAACTCCTAAAGTTGGGATAAAGAATATTTGTCAATAAATGGAAAATCTAGATAAATGTGGTTCACCGTACTAGAATGTTCTTTCGATATCAAAATGTGATATGCTATAGAGGTGTCAAAATGTGACTAAACTGAACATTTTTCATATTTTCGTCCTAGAAAATATGCAATTGGCAAATCTCCCTTGGATACGCACGGCCGGTAAATGCGGCTGATGAAGAATGAGGAAGTTCTATGGCGATGCAATTATCTCGGTACCGACACCACAATAATCCGCTTATTTAGCCATTCTACATCAGGCATCAGACAACAAAACAGTGTCAAAAGCAATTAGTTCTCGAGGAGAGACAAGCATTAGAGGTCATAGGGACCATTTTTTTGTTCCCGTCCCTAACAGCTACGATTACCTGAAAAAAACAAATGCCTAGAGGGTCACTGATACCAGTTCATGTCATGACTACAGGGAAGTCGTTCAATGTCTAGGGTTCTTTGTAATCGTCGATGATTTCTATAATTAATTTATTCTTAGCTAGGTTGCAAATTTGAACGTCGAACGCCAGCACAAATAACATAACTCTGCATTTGGAATGAGCATCGCATTAAAAATAGAAACGCTATCAAGATAGTAATTGAATGAAATTCCTGTACAGTGTGATCCATATCCTGTTTGGTATTACTTCCTTTATTCTGATACTAAGCAAGCGCTCCTATGTTAGGCAGTTGAAACTTCCGAGAAACCCACGTTTTCACCTGCTTTGCTAAGCTCTAAGAAAGGTTGCTGAATCGTGCAAAAATGCACAAGTTTTATGTCTGCTAATTGGTGGCTACCCTCTCTGAATAATTTAAGCGTGAGTCTTCCTGATCACTCTCTTTTATAAAGTTTTCCATGTCTTGTCCATTTAACTTTTCCGCTGAAAGAATCCGCATTAACGAATCATAAGTAGGCCTGCAAAATGAGGTGTACCTGAGAGAAGCTGTGCTATCGAAATTACCTTTTAAAATCTTTCCATGAGTCTGGTTATTGGCTCTACGTACGTTAGCTTTCTTATGGCTAATCATCGAAGATATGGGATTGATTCAGCGTGATGCCAGAGAGAGAGGAAGAGAGAGAGAGAGAGAGAGAGAGAGAGAGAGAAGGAGGAAGAAAGAAGGAAAGAAGAAAAAAAGAAGGAATACTCGAAGTGCAGCCACCAATTAGCAGACATAATACTTCATGCATTTTTGTACGACTCAGCAACTTTTTTTAGAGCTTTGCAAAGCAGGTGAAAACGTGAGTTTCTCGGAAATTTCAACTGCCTAACATAGGGACGCTTGCTTAGTATCAGAAAAAAGAAAGGAATACCAAACAGGACATGTAACATTCCACAGCAAATTCGTCTTCTACTATCTTGATAATGTTTCTATTTTTGGTTGCGATACTCATTCCAGATGCAGAGTTACGCTATTTGCGCTGGCGTTCGACGTTCTTAACTAAAAATAAATTACTTTTAGAAATCATCAACGTTTACAAAGAACTCTAGACATTAAACGACTTCCCTGTGGTCACAAAAGTCAGTGGAAATGAGACCATCTCCGAATTTCACTGAACATAGAAAACGCTCAACATTCAAATGTGAAAAATACTAATCTAGTAGAAACTTGGTCGTGAACTGTACAAACCGCAAGGGGTCATTCAAGCAAGAGATGTAAAAATTCCACAACTTCCTAATTAAATCGCCGCATGTAAAATATCCTAGCAGCTGCCAAAATTTTCTTCGCGTTTGAAATCGTCATCTATCTACAAAAACACGCTATGAAAAAAGTCTAGAGATAAGAAAAGCAGATAGATTCCCTAGCTTCACGAGTGCGAGCTTTATGATGTAGGACTTCCAAACAAACAACTTTAATGAAGAAAGCACGATCTAGCATGATATATAATGCAAAATACAACAACGGCATTTTTTTCAGAAAACTCGCCATTTACGAGAAGATTGATTCGCAAATTCTATGTCACCAAAAAAGTATGAAAAGAATACATATGTGAACAAACATCAGATAGACCATAAATCAAATGTTTCAGAATGTTTGATAAAAATATCTCAAAATAGACTGCCAATGGTTCGCTTTTTGCTACCAGAAAACACAAATATCCGTTAAAAGTATACAATGGGCAAAGTATAATGTGACAAAAATCAGATTCTTTGAACAAAATATACTTCCACTATTGAGTAAAGAAACTTATCCAAGCATCCCCATTTTAGTACATTTTCTTAACTTCAAAATGTTTCCAAACCCCTTGAAACAAGGCTTTTTTCGCCATTATCACGATTCTAATAGAATGACTTTCGAGAATCATTCGATAGCCAAAATCCCGGTGATTTTAACACTGTAATTTGATCCTGAAACGGCTTTTCTAGTACGCTGTAATAAGAAAACGAAACTGAGTTTCACTCTTGGCTCCCGGCTCCCATAATCGCGTCTTTTGCAACGCGCTGCGTGCAGCGGTCTCAAAGCCGCCCCGAAAGAACGTAGATCTTGTGATGATTTGGAATTTCTTCTCCGTTTTGTGGAAACTTCCACGTTTCCGTAATGGAATCGTAGAAGGAACTCTTCTTTATCGTTTTAAAGGCATAGGCTTTTATTTTTATTTCATATTGCCAGAAAAACACGCTAAGTCTAAGCCAAAGCTAAAGCCTAGGAGCGCCAAAGATAATCTTCTTTAAGCTTTCTTAGCGCCCTATATGAACTTTCACGAAAAACAAACTCCCCTTCAGAATCAACAAGATCTAAGCTATCGAATAACTACTAAAAATTTGCAAAATACCATCCGTAAACCCTAGTAGAGAAACGTAATCTCATATTCACTACTTGAAAGCTCTGAGAAGGCCCTTCATGGACCAAGTGCAATATTAGAATCGCCGAGATTCAGGCTATCCAATGTCTTCTGAAAATCTGCAAAAAACGGAAAGATTCCTGCCTCCAGAAGGTTGCAAAAAAAGTAAAGATCAAAGACTCTACCCCTATATCTTTATTTCTGGGTACAAAACGAAAAAAATGACGTCACAGGTTAACTGAAGTTTTGCTTTATCATTATGGGGCAGACAAAAACTGTCGACTGACAATCGAGATCGATCAGTTTAAAGCTGTAACGATCGGCGTCTGGTACGATGTAATCGCTCACTAACGACACTATCCGGAGGAAAAATTACGAAAAGACTTAGTACTGTAAACTATGAATGCTAGAGAACTATTATCCTGATTTAATAAGTGAGTACAGTAAAAGCAAGATATAGTGGATATTTTATGAAAGCCGAAGATAAGAAAAAAAACAACATAAAGTTAGGTTTCATGAAAAGCAACACATCAGCACATTACGTCTGTGTTTTTATTTATTTTTGTCACATTCAACAAGAAATTTCTTCCAAGAACACTTTGTTACTAACTTCCTCCAAAAATACTTTGTTGCATTTTTATCCATAAGTAACTGTTCTATCAACAGATCGCGCAACTGTAAAATTCAACTTCAAGAAAATACGAGTTCCATCTTCACTTGGCAAGCGATTCACATAAGTTCATTCGCTTATTCCGCTGTCTTCACTAAACAACACCGATCGCTCATGAGACTTGACCATTGAGGTTTTCTCTCTCAACTGATATGCTCGATAATTCAAGAGAAAGATTATTCTTGGAATTTCTTAATAGCGTGTGAGTGCGTTTAGCAGATCATCATCATAAGTAACCGTTTGCCTTGTGGACTGAAGGCGTTGTTGCGCATTCTACAAGTTTTCGGAAGGTCTAAGAGCTTGCCATAAGTGAGCCTCATAGTTGTTACATTCGTTTCATTGCCTTCAACATCATTCAAGGTTTGGACGCTGTGCAGATCCGAGCGCAGCTTAATATCGCTCAATTTCTGCCATATCAAATATCCGATTGTCATTCATTTTCCTCAGAAATGTTTGTTAGTCGTTCTAAAGCGTTCCGCAGGTTTTTACCACGATTGCTAATCAGCCGTCAAATATTGAAGATAAATTTATTGCCTCGTGACTAGGGTTCTTCCAAGACTAATATATCAATGTCAATTATGAAGTCATTGTGCAACATCGTTATGTACACCCAGCTTTGCCATGAGCGTCGTAAAAACAACTGTCATTTTGCAGCAAAACAATACAAACGTTGACGGAACCCCGCATACTTTTTAAACTAAGACTAAGCTTTGAGACTTTTCAGATGAGTTACATCAGAACACTAGTTACTGAAAATTCAAATTGCGAAAAAGAACAGGGAAAAGCAGATTTAACAAAATTCAATGTCTGGCTCAACTCTTTCTTTGGACAGTTACATGACAACTATATTTCTTACCAAAAACGACTCAAGTCAACTATCTACTTCAAAATAGAACAACGATAAGATTAATGTGTGTCTAGATCTGATACGGTTCTATGACTGTCAACAACATAGGTATTTTATAAGAGCTGGTTCCGATATGGATGCTAGCAATTGCTAGTGGAACCTCTAATCAGTATCCCGTCAATGCTAAGCAACAGTTGTACACTTTAGTATCCTTTGAAAGATATGATCTAACAAATCTACCTCCGTGACAACGTTGGTATTGACAAAATCGCGATAATTGCTAATACTTCCACTATAATACTTCAAAAACAAAAATAAAAGCTATCAGATTCGAGATTATCTAAAAAATTTTTTCTATGAATTGTGAAAGTGATGTGTATTACAGTAAGAATTTCAATTTGGGAAAGTTTTACACCTTTTAGATGAACGGCCGACACAGTATTCAGGCTTCAACATGCTACGTTAAATGTAATGAAAAAGAGATTCTCCGTCAACAACATTCGCCGATAATGACTAAAAGTTTCAGTCAACGAGTAAATATGAAGCATAGTTCATTTACTTGAAGAGCGTTAGCAAACCAAGATGTCCTAGACAGCTAACAATTCAAAATATCTTGAAGAACTGTCTACAAACGTTATAGGTGACACATTTCCTGGCAATTCCATATTCTTCATCCATCAAAAAAACGTTGCAGATTAACTTACACATTGACTATTAACTTTTAATTATCGATAAAAGTTTAACCACGATATTTTCATTGAAACGTGAATAATCTAATAAACTACCATTAGTCACATCAGTGATTGAACGATGGGTTTAGTGCAATACCACGGCCGTTGTAATGACATATGAAAAAGTAACAATGGGAAAATAATTTGCAGATGCTCAAGATCTATGGATTGCTTTTATGATAAACTGTGACCCGTGATATTAAAATTGTGGATAACATAGCAAGCAACAAAAGGGAACTGAAATCTACCAAATTTGAAGACGGTAAGTTCATTGACGATATTAAAATCTGAAAAAATCAAGTTACATACTCAGTAGAACTCTGATTCGAAGCAGATATGAAAACTCTCTACTATTACATTTGCTTTTGTAGACTGTAAGATAGTTCTAGGACAATCAAGTCGTCTTCTTGTCCTACTTTTTTACCTGCCGCTCTACAGCAAAAAACATTGCCACGAAATTTAGCTTTCAGCTTCTGCCTCAATTTCCTCCTAGTCTTACCCAGAACTAGAATTCCCATAACGCATAGAGCATCAAAATAGTCTGAGGCTTGGATAACTATCCCCTGACAGCGTTACGATTGGCATGGCAGTTGTTCGTCATCCTCCAAACAAGATAAGTTCTCGGAAAAATATTGCTACAAGTGCAGTAGTAAAGTGAAAACTTCCATCAGTAATAAAAGCAAAATGTAAGAATAGATTTCATATAAAAATTAAGCACTCTCCTACTATAGAAACCATATTCCTTATCAGCATGAAAAGCAAACGCATATCAAGATTTTATATAAAAAATCAACACGACAAAAGGTTGTCATTATCATCCATAGCCAATTTTACTTTCCAAAATCATTCTCATTTCCACAGCTAAGCCAATCTCGCGTTGACTTTTTTACTTCATACATTCATCTTGTTGTTAGCAACTGTCATCCTCTTAATTAACCAAATACGCTTTTGTTCGGCTATAGATTAAGAATCTGTGGTCCTTTCTGGACAAGTGAGCTCCGATCTGAATATATCCGCCCAAAAGTGCTAAATCTTCTTGAATACAAGCACTAGCCAGATGTTGTAAGATGTCAATTTGCTAGCAGGGACAAGAATTTACGTATAAAGGAGTATTCCGACGATTGGTCGAGAAACTGCACCAGAACGCTACAAAATGTCGACCACAAGACAGCAATAATACAAAAAAGTGTTCTATAAATGTATGAAATAATCCAAGTCAATACTTAATTAGTAATTTTACGACTAAACTATAACCCCTTTGAAAAACTAACTCTGCTGATAGAATTAATGCATGCACAAAGCCACGAAACTGCTACTTTATACTAAGCAGAGAAACTATGTAAGCAAATAAAGTCTCCTAAACATAAAGTTCAACATGATTGGATTGTAAGAGAGCTGTTCTACGTCGTTTTATGAGTATAATGAGAAAATGCTTGATGTGGACCATTAGATATAAAAAGTAGTTCTTCGAGCCTCATCGATCCTATTGGGATATGGTTTTAATTAGCTATCGAATGAATGTGCACAGTATGATAAGAAAGTTCTGGAATCAATGAACTGAAGATGGACACCATAATGCCCATAACGACCCCTATCCCAGGAAAGTATGGACAATACAAAGTCCATATTGAACGGATGGGTTAAAAGATTTATATAGCTACAAAACAATATTGATAGTCGTTTATTGAAATCCTTGTACCTTTTTTAGAGAAAAAAATCAAATAGACAACTGAGCACTTCTCTCCGAAAGATTTTCTCTATCAAATTATCTCTCTGAAAAAATTTCTCTATCAAATTATTACCAAATATGGATGAGTATGTCACTGTGAACTGATTCTGATGATGGCTTTTCCCACCGCATTATGCAGGTTACTGTGTCAATTTGTTCTTACAATTGCCGACCACTGCTCTGTATTAGCACATCAAACACTGCTGCCGAGCGATATTTATTGCTCATTTATAAGCACATCTGAGGAGTATGTCGCCTATAAAGACACTATCTATAACAGACACATGATACCAAAGAATCTGCCGCAATCGCTCATTGGTTAGCTGCTTTAGTCCCAGGAGATCGGAGCAGTAACACAATACGCTCGCTGGCCGTGAGAAGATTATTCCTTTATAGCAAGTGAGATCTTTTCTCGTAGAGATAGAGCATCAGCAACAGAATGGAAAACACAAAAACAAAAGAAGTTAAACTCAAGAGAGATAAGAGCACACCGTTTACACAAACGCCGGCCGCTCGGATACGATAGCCGTCTTCGTCCCGTAACCGCTCCCTGGGCCCTTCGCGCGCCTTCCAAGGCGCCAGCATGCGACTCACCACACTTGCTGTCGTCACGCTGCTTTCTTTCTATCTAAAATTTGTTTTTATTCGGAATTTATGACTTATTAGGATTTTCGAAATTATGCGAAATGACGCGATCATATAAAAAGCGGGGTCGCAACCTTGACCACTGAACATGAACTCCAATCATTACAATCAAAAGACCAAGCGGTTATTTCGATAACAAATAGGATGAATCACTAGGGCTGCAGAAAACCCAAAGAAAATGACTGAAATGTGATGGAGATTGCGCAGATCGAAAACGTGACAACACGAAATGAAATAGCCACAAAAAAATGGATAACACTATAAACAGCGCATAAACTGCGAAAAAACCAAAATTGATTTGGTCACCTGTCCATTTCATAAGATTTTTATTGAATTATTTTATATTTATCCAAAATTTTTCTTGTCAAAACCCATTTTATATGCATAGAAAGAAAAAAGAACAACACAGAGCAGACACGCGAGCAATATGATTGGATGAAATCCCACTAGAATAAAAATCCCCTCAAACGCATGAAAGCCATTTGTTGCTTGAACGTCTGCTTTTTGCTTCTTCACACGACGTCAGTTGCTTTGAAGGAATGAAAAATCCCATGTCCTAGGACTAGCTAACTAACTGCGGGCACGTAATCACAAAGATATTCCTAAGGAATAACCTTATGATTTCCTGGATCGCCTATCTTCTAGCCGTTGCACAGAAAGAACAATTCAAGTGCTTTTCTTGATGAGCAAACGCGAGATTCTCAATAGCAGAATTTATTGAATATCGCCAAGTGCAATAGAACAGTGGCTGACGTTATAGCAGTATCACTATCTTCAGAGCTGTTTTCTTCGTTTTCAAGTCTTCCAAATATTCATTGGAGACAAGCCGCATAGATTCTAGCATACGGTAGGAATGTGTCCATTCGTGAATAAATGGAAGACTCAAAAGAAATGGAAGAATAATTGAAAGACTTGAAAACAATGGAACGACTCTAACAAAGGCAATACCGCATAAATGTTAGCCATTATTCAATTGTACCAAGTGGCATTCAATAAATTCAACTATTAAAAAACCTCCCATCGGGCTCATCAACTAAAATCACTGAACAGCATCGCAGTGAAACAAGAGCTCCTTTAGGAATTAGAAATTCAAGACAAATAATTCACTCTAATTTTAACATCACATGAAAAATTTTCCTAGTGAAAAGAACAATATTTCGTGAGTAGGAAGCGAAATATCCAAAAAAGACACGTATGAAACAAGTCGCTGCTATAAATAGAAGAGATGAGCAGTAAGGCACGTGCTACTGATGAGGCGTGGAAGGGCGAAACCTTAATGCAGAAGTGGAATTGTCATAACAGGCCTCTCGAAAGCTTAAAACATTCTATCAGGCTATAATGAAATATGAAAAGATTTTTGCCAGTCACTGTACAACGTGTACGAGGAAACAAACAACCACGATGAGCGCATAAAACGGGGTGGGAGGCCGTACTGCAGTTTTCAAACTTTACGCTATGAACGGATTGATCGTTGCTCAAACATTACGATTATAAACTAACGACACTTGTGACGGGGAAATCACCTGCACACGATGCAAACGCTTTACGCTCAACGGATTCTTTGTTGCTCAGTTATCACAATCATAAAACAGCGGGGCATAAATGACTCGGGCATGACGACGAGCGGACATACTCACCATAGAAAGCGAAATGAATGGAAACCACCCGTCTCAGCCAGTGGGAATAAATGGGACCCGCTCGTCGTAGACAATGGAAAGGACTGACGCACGACGAGCAGACGCATCTCTGGCAGACTGTGGAACTGAATAGGACAAATTCGTCATGGACAGCTGAGATCACTGAGACTCGATGGGCGGACCACCTGTCATAGACAGTGGAAATGAGCGGGGTACGACGGGTGAACCCATCCGTGATAGACAGTGAAATTGAATGGGATCCACCCGTCGTAGGCAGTGGGAATAGCTGAGACACGACGAGCGGGGCCACCGCTGTTAGACAGTGGAATTGAATGGGACCCATTCGTCCTAGACAGCGGAGATCACTAAGGCTCGATGAGCGGACCCACCTCTGCTAAACAATGGAATTGAATGGGACCCACTCGATGTAGACAACGGAAATCACTGGGGCTCGGCGAAGGACCCATTCGTAGTGAAAACAGTGGAAATAACTGAGACATTAGGAGCGGCGGACCCACCCGTCTACAGAATTTAGGAGGGGGTCGATTCATTTCGGACGAGACGGTGGCGAAGAGCGGCGGTGGCAGACCGAAGATGTCTTGCCCTCCTCTTACCCACCGGGCTTTCGGCCGACGGCTGCACAGCATGGCGCGCCAGGGGCGGCAGCAACCACCGGCCGACCACCCACACCGCTCGCTCGGCCCGTCCGGCCGACCGGCTGACGTTCATCGCGCTCTTTCTCTGACACCCTCGTCGCCCGGCATTATCGCTCGTTACGTAAGCCTATGAGCTGCTTCGCTTTCGTTTTCATTCAGATGTTTATTAATGGATCAATACACATATTTTGTTCACACCACCATTCCCATCATAATTAACCCTTTCGGACGATGAGGGTTACTCTGACCCTCAACATTTCAGAAGTCTTTTTTCCGGGGTAGAGACATTTAAAGAGCCTTTTTTCGCGAGATAGAGTTTTTATCACCTGGATTATTGTAGTTATTTGAGATTTCGAGTCTCGAGAACTTCAAAACTATGCTTGGTTTTCAAAAAAAAAGAAACTTTCTAGTGCGCTGTAGCAACGAGGGTAGGGTTATGTAATTACACTTTGAGTGCTTTACTTGCACGACTAGGGCCTCTGGATGGCTTTTCATAAGAATACATTGATATTATTTTACAGCACAAATCTCGGAGATCCCGAAGTGGTCAAAATTTGGTCCTTGAAAAGGTCATCATATTGCGCTGTACGAGCGAACATATAGTTACGTTTCATATCCAGAGTTTCCTTCTCACATAAGAGCTATAAAGATACAAAAAGGTATATAGGCGTGTAGAAAAAATTATGTAGCATCAAAATTAGACACAAAAGTTAGAGTTTTTACCTAAAACGAAGAGAAAAAAACCCTTGCTAACTAACAAAAATCGCTCACCGAGTGCGCTATCGACTATGCCGCTGTGCGGAAAAGGTTAAATCACGAGTACAATATAAAGTTATGTTGCGAACTTCAAGTGCTTTATTTGCACGACTAGAGTCTCTGTATGACTTTTCATAACAATATACTGATACCTGTTCTACACCACAAATCTCGGCGGTCCGAAAATAAATTTGATTCTCCAAAAAATCTTCAAAGTGCGCTACGCAAGCGAAAAGGAGATTACGTTTCACGTCCGAAGTTTTCTTATCAAATAAAAGTTAAAAATGTAAGAAAAGTATATGGGCGTGTAGACAAAATTATGAAGTACCAGAATAAAACAAGAAACCTGAAGTTTTCTCCAGAACAGAGAAAAAAAACGTACTAGTTAACAAAAATCGCGCGCCACATGCGATATCGACTACGCAGCCGCCTGGGAAGAGTTCACTTATAAGTCCACTTCAACTGTGAATTAAATCTACGTTCACTGTTTCCTTCATGAGTGAATACGAGGTTTTTGACAACTGAACTTACTCAATAGAACACCGGCTGACGTTTCCTTGGTTTCGTTTTCCTCAGGGTTCAGAAAAGACAAATTGACATGCAATCTAGGAAACTCATCACGAAAACAGAGAATGCTGAGTGTAAGAGAAAATCAGTCATAGGAATGGAATCTACGTTCATCAACATCCACTCTAGGGAATAAAAGTGTTCAGCACACTCCACTCAGTTCCAACGGCAAAAAACTACGTGTTCTCTTATCTCTTCTTCTTTCACCTTCTTTGGAACGAATAAGAAACCCGTACATGGCACGCAAAACGTCAGCATCTATATAGGACTGGACTTTGTTTTTCTTTAGTGTTTGAATGGCTTTCAAAACTTAAGCTACGACCGTTCAATAAGAGAAATCTATAGCCAATGCACATAAACGAAGAAGTTAAGTGATATAAACTATCAAGAAGACTGCATACCGGATATAAAGATATCTTCATTGATTCAATCGATCATAAGCTTCACAAGAAAAACTGCAAAAAAAAAACATGAAAAGAGAGAGAAAAAAAGACTACACCGCTAGATAACGACAGCAACAAGAAATCCCACGCAGACTCCATAAACAATTAACAAAATTCTCTCAAATCACAGATGAAAGAGTGACCTATTGATGAATTACAAATGGATTGCACTCTATGGAAGATTTGTCTCCTCTTCAGTGACAAGTGCACGCATAAACGCTGAGAGAACGACCAGGACCAGAGCTTGACAAAATACAGAGGAGGGATGCATTTGAAAATAAAATGAATAACAAGTTTAAGAACAGTACTTGCTATAATATGGAGTATTTGAATAGATAAATGGCTACTCAGTCTTAGAAAAGTAAGGAGAAAGTCTTTTGATGGCGACACAACGTGAAATATCTCTTTGAATCTTCTACGTTTACAGAGAACAGCACACTTCTGAATGCATTACTACCTATACTAACTTTCACTGAACAATAAACAGCTTCGAAAGATTTTAACAAGAATCGAATACTTACCGCAAAACATGTGAATCATCATGACTAGGTAGTCAAATAGTACATCAGTAAATCTATCAAACCATGTCATGAACAGGATGCGTTTTGACTGAGAGAAAAAAGCAACAAATGAAGTCATAGAATCAAAAAAAAAAAAAAAAAAAAACGGAGAAATAACAACACGACAATGTACAATGACACATGATAGCCTAGATAAACTGCATGTAACAAAGTCGTGTCTTGATCAATGATCGCAGTACTTGAAGGAAAAGATACAAAGGATACAGAGTTTCGTAAGTAATGAGAACATCAAAAACTACAGTTTCAAGAAAAGAATAAGCAATACTGGTGGCCGATTTGGACAGTAGAACTCACTCAAATGTCCCGTGAATGAAAACGCATCCATCCAATCATGTGACAAATTTTGATGCAGATGAGTGCCAACAAAATCCTAATCTGGTTGATGTTGAGCTCAAACCAATTACGAAAGGCAGGGCGACATTCATTCAAGAGTTCAGATACCATAAATGTACCAAAAGATCATGCCGATTACTAACGGTACAGACAAGACAATTACACCAATTGGTGATTTCTCTATTGACGATGTGATGAATACGGTTTCGCTTGGTTTGAACACACCTATAGGCTTACAATTATCGAGTTGTTTAGCTGTCCAATCAGTTATTGTCAATTTCTTCATCGCATCCATATTGTCACATAATACACTTCGCATGTAGAATTTCGACACTTCAACGACTCGAACCCGAGTCCAATTGCCCATCATACCTTCACGATACGGCAGTAAGAAGTGCTCATAGCATTTATTATGACCAACAGCATTCACGCCATCTGGAAACTTTACGTTACTAATATTTTCAAGTAGCAGAAATACTCAGCTTGGTTGATAAGACGAAAATTTTTTGTGATAGCAATAAAGAAATTATCGATGAAAAGTAAATAAAGTCGCTATAAATCTTCTAAAAGATATTTGAACTAAGAATTCATTCCTTATCAAACGACTATACTACATGTTTGTTTTTCAATGATATGTGAATTACTGACGCCGACAAATGTCGATTTGGCAAGTACAACGTCACGCGGAGGTCAGGTGACAAAAAATCAGTCTTATTTTTCTGATAATGAAATTGATAGAAGTTGTGTGAGAAACACATCTCTTGGCCCTACAATACACTGCTAATGTTGCGAAACACAATCAAAGTCTTAAACGACCTCTGATTCGAAAAATTTCTTTGCAGAATCGAAAGGTCGCCCAAATTCGGTTTTTGCAGAGTGCACGAGGCTTAATTTTTTTGTTGTGTTCACTGCGACCCCTATAAATATCACAGTGCTCACGAGGTGTCATTTGTCGCCAAAATGCTGAATAACAACATTCAGCAGAATCTCATAGACTCGACTGTTCTAATTTGCAATGACTAGTCATAGGCGTTACCATAATCCACTCAATTCCACTTCGTTTACATTAAAGCACGAAAAACGGATTGATAAAGCGCCATTAGTGGGATGAAATACACTGCAGCTATGATGACAAACGATTAAAAAATGGAAGCTATTGATTTGAAGCGCAGAACAAGAAATTTACCAGATTTCCATTTACTCACATATTATGCGAATTGCACCGCTTTCTCATTTATTTGATAGCCTTGAATACATCAACCAAGATTTTCAGACTCAGAAAAGCATAACACCCAAACACTAGTCTGCCAATCCTGAATTAATGATAGGTTTGGCATGTGCGGAGTCGAACCAAAGACCATCTGCCTTTTTGCACGTCATCTCTTTCTAATCAACGCCTTATCATACACGTGGCGAAATAGGCTCAAAAATTCAGTTACTTTTTTATGCGAGTCGTCTCAGCTATAGCAGGTGATCTCATCCATTAGCGCGGTCTCATTGGTGAATGAGTTCATGAGTACCATCTTAAACTAATAATTTGTACTTATTCATGAAAAATGATTATTTCAGTTATACGCGCATCAATCCACCATGTAGATGATTTACTTTGACGAGGATTGTAACAATTTAGATGTACACCATCGCTCTTCCAGACCGCCCGTCGTCGATCATCCTCACTCTGTAACAGGATCATCCAGGCTACATATTTGTCTCGATACAAGGCGAATGCGGGGAGAGTAGTTTTCAAGTACCTGAACTGTGGAGTCTGCCTTGACGGCATTTGAAAACTCATTTTTACAGACGTCATTTCAACACTTCAAGAAAGATGTTTTGATGTAACTCACAAAGTTCAGCGGCATAAAATTCAGATATTTGGCTCTTCAAGTCGTAAACCGTGTTTACAGTGCCGTAATAAAAGAAAATGAACATGGCTTGAGATTTTCACTACTGAGTAAATCGTTTTCGTGACTTTCGGCTGGCTTCTTTATCACTGTAACGCGATGGTGAACAATTTGAAATGAAAGGCTATGATTCGTCGTACCACCCTTACTTATTTAAAAAGTTGAGCTGTACAATCGTAATACAGCTACGATTTCGGTCAGTTTCCGACTAGGACGGAACTTCCGCTTGGTAGACATGGCCTGGTAGGATGACGGCATAAGTAACGTTATCAAACCACTTATCACAGTCGACAAATAAGATTAGTGTCGCTGGTAATTTCAAAAACTCTACGATAGTTATGAATCAAGTTTGTACAGTTGAAACCTTAACTGAAACCTTGTCTACAACTCGAATTATATGCTAAATCTATGATATTAAAAAAATGCTCTTAAAGCTCATACAAATATTCCTCCCTTTATTTCCCCTTAAGATAATGAGTGCTCACCGATAATTCTCTATTGTTCTGTTTCTTTCTCTACTTGAAACGTAGACAATTAAGGGTTGCATTTTGGAGTCCATTATAAACGGAAGGAAAATGAAGAAGAGTTAGATGCAATGTTCGATAGAGAAAAGAGCTCTCGTGGTCAATTAGAACGATGGGCCATGCAAACGACTTCATAAGCAACGCTAGAGGTGACTGAGTGCATATTTGGCTTTCACAATGACTCACGGTGTCCTACCAATGCATCAAGTCACTGCTAGTATCCCCTCAGACAAGTTCTTGAACCAATTCGTTGATTCCCGATGGATGGATGCAAGATAAAAACCTTAATTATGTCGTGTTGAAAGGGCACCTCTAACCACTGCGTCGCACGAGCCCTTTTGTGGAACTGTTTGAAAGTTACATATGCCGATTACGAAGAGTTTTACAAAAGAAGATCTTGAGCGGAAGCCCAAAATCATGTGAAGTTCTATAGAAGAATTTCCACCTGTGCTTATTTCTCAAACAGCAATGTAATTACAAGAATAACAAAAATGATGAATCAATAATTGTTGAATAACAATTTCCAGCCAGTCAATTTAGGAAGTAGACGGTCGCTGTTGAGCAAAAATGGAAACAATTGCAGATGTCTTGTTTTCCTAAGATTCTGTGATATTCATTCGTATGCATTAGTAAAATTTTAACTATTCAGATGATCATCTACAAGATCAGTAGACTAGTTTTTGGTATAGGAAGCAATAGTCGCGATACTAAATGATTTGTGAATCAAGGAAAAGAATTCACCAAAGACGATTCATACGGTCACTATAGAGCAAGGTGGTGAAAAGGAAACAAAGATAACTAAGCTAATGCAATGTGAAAGTTCATTTCGGTACCAAACACGAGTGAAAGTGATAGGAAAAACGGAAAGGAAATCAAAGCTTGGATGTTTTTCTGAGATGTTTCTCAAAGATATTGAAGATATCGTCTTTTCAAAGGACTACTATCATAATTTAGACATAAAAAAACCAATAGTTCATCGCCAAATGCTGAATGGAAGTTGCGGCACAACATCCAAAATCATTGATGCACAACGGAAGACAATCGCACGGAAAGGTCTACTGGGCAAAAGACCACAAAAACACAACTAAGAGGATATCTATGTTACACCAGCGCAGGATTAGGTCATAGATGTTGTGAAAAATGTGCATAAAACCTAAAGCGTCTCTATTATTCATCGCGTGCCTATCGCGTTAATTTGATGGGCAAAAAGTAAGAATGGAGTTGTTTGTGCCTGTTCGGATTATCTTATGATTAGCATCCCTATGACGATATAGGTACAAAAAATGTCCAATCACGAGGCTATATCATATGTTATTAAGGCTTGCAATAATGCCTACGACCGCTAGAGCTTAACTCGAGTATTTGAAAATTTACTTGAATTAATAGAAAATTAGGATGTCGAAAAGTGCAAAACATTAGTTGTTGACAATTTCAGAAATATACGTAGTGAAATAATGAGGGATAAACATGTGCAGTCATGATATGGACTGCTTATCATAATTCCAAACCTAACATTTAGTTATAAAAGAAACAATGAGTTGTAGAGAAACATCTATGAAAGTGACAACGAAAGGAGAGTATTAGATTATGGATTATTTGGTGAACTTAGAGAAAATAATTGTGATGTAAACTTTCAAGGCATAAAACATAAAAATACTGCACATATAAAAACTAGATAATCCCAAATCTGAATATGTGTAGAGGCTAAGAAGGCGAAGCTTATTACATCACTTGGAGAGGCGAAAGAAATTTATTCTAATGCAATTTATGTTTTTCTCATTCACACATCACAGACTTTCGAAAGCACTTTACCATGAAGAGACATGGATGAAACAGAAAAAATTTTATCATATTTGAAGGTAATTTTTTGAGCGCTGCGTTTTTTGGAGCACTCAGTAGATATACTCACATTTATAGGGTGATGTACATATTATCTTTGTGATTAGGACGACAGCACTGAGTTAATGAAAAAAAAACTTTTTTCCAAATTAATAGAAATATTGTAATACTCTGTGCTTATCGATAATAATGCCGACTACTGCAGGATGAATTGTCCGGTGAAAGACAGTATATCAAATGGCAATCACTACTATCAACAACCATCCTGTGTATGAGGGCATCGCATAGTGAAGTTCTTCATTCGAGTGGTGCTCCACCGAGGATAATGATACTCGAACGACAATGAAAATGGGGACCAAAACGAGGAAGAACGATTAGGACTCGAATGGAATCATTGGCTGAGCAGAAGAAGAAGATGTCGACAACCATATAATGCTTTTTTTTTCATTCAACGTCGTACTATTGGCTTGTTCTACAAAGAAAACATGACTGATTAATGCTACAGCAATCAGATTTTGAATACAAAACACATACAATTTCAACTTTTCTCATGGCACGGTACCATGTGCAATGCAATAATAAGATTATGACAGCCAAAAGAGAGGCGAACGGAGTGGTCACGCATTACCCACTACACCATGGCGAACTCTGGTCTACCTTAAGATTCCACTTCACGTATCTCAATATATTATGGTTGCAACGTATAAATTTAGCACTGTTTAAGAAGACCACCTCCCACACGCACCTTCCCAATCTTGAGCAAGTGAAACGAAAAAAAAATTACATGACGAAAAACCCTATACAAGATGATACTAGACTACAGCCAATTGGGGCTCTCGTCTCAAAGAGACTGCTGAAAAAGATTCAGACAGTATGATGACCGTTAAGAAAAACAAATGGCGTCGATGACGATCGTGAGGACGAGAAGCAAATGGAAAAACCACAAAAACTCGAAATGCTCAACAAGGCAGGTCATTCAAGTATCAATGTAAGTGCTTAAAAATGCTTAACTTTCATTTTGACTTGCGTTGTTCTTTAGATTATTCGGATGGTGATTGCTAACGGTCACCGAACCGGTTGGAATGGGGCTTAGAGAAAAGCAGAGCGATGGTCTCGGTGCTGCAGTAGAAAACTTAATGGACCATCAGAAAGTAATCGCGGATTTGAAGCCACTTCAGTCCCAAGATTTGCTCAGAAAAGATGGGCACTATATTAGTTGAAACTCCAACATCCTAAAGGCAATGTCTGGTATGGATCCCCATGAGGAGTCGAGTCCGTTTAAAAAAAGGAAACTCGAAATTATACCTTTATCTCGAGTGCTTTGTTTAGACCACGCTCAAATTTCAATATATCCTTTCATCAGTATTTGAGCCAACATGTCATATGGTCTGGTAAGAGCTCTTGTACAGCCCGAGACACGTGTTTCGTCCTTACAGACTCATCAGCCGAGCAGAACCCGTCGTCTGTCGATCTTTTTATAGTCAGTTCTCTCGGGAGCTTTACATTTCTTATAGAGAGTTGTCGACGACGTACGTTTTACACTCTATGTCAGGCGAAATTTTCACCTAAAACAGAGTGTTGTGCACTCGATTGCTCATTGGCTGGTACTTTTATCATAATTATACCTTTATCTCGAGTGCTTTGCTCGAAATTAGTTTGTGGATGATGGATGTGAGGGAATGAACAGGAGATGCAAGCAAAAAAGACATTACTAAGAGGAAGCAGGACCATTTATTTGCTGTTTGAAATTCATAACTCTTCTTACTCGTGAAAAAAGCTATTGCATACTTTTAAAACCATGGATAAATTAAACGGGTGCCAAACCTATCTCCTATATCCGTAACTGGAAATATATGATCTCTCGGTGATTGACGTAGTACTCAAAATTCTATGACAAATTCTCCATTTGTAGCACGCGTGTGCCAAGGTTCAAAAATGAAGTGTACTAGGGTGTACGCAAGAACAACGTAACACTGATCTATGATGTTCGAGAAGAAATTTGGTTATCCTTTTTGTGGTTTATGTACATGCCATTCCGCGAAAACATGGTATTAATAAAATTAGTTGTGAAAACACGCGTTCCCTCTTTCTTTCACCCTCTCGCATGAGTCATAAGGGACCTTTTTGCATAATTTGGTAACACATTTATCAACGACGAGCATCCCTTGAATCATGGCTACCTAGCGCCCACATCCTCGAGGTGAAACACTTGATGTGGAATAGGAAAAGATAGAATATTGTTTGAACGTCACTGATGCCTTCTCTCGATAACCCTTCAGCTTGAAAAATAAGCCTGTTTATCAATATCGTTTGATGCAGGAACTAGCCATTATTTGCATCGATTGAACAAATTGATTTGTTATTGGAACTACGTAATCATCGCAGCAAAGATATATGGCTATCAATTAACAACCTTTTCATTTACGTCATCTGTTCTTTTCCGCTAAATGCCCTCAATAATGACTGTAAATTTGGATGAGAGAATATCGCTTTGGTTATAATTGCTCGCTTCACATCGACGACAGTGTCGTTACAGGATGATGAAGTTCAACTTGACGTTGCAGAACAATAATGGACTTTTCTAAGCCACGGTTCTGGAGTGAATTATTTCAAACACTCTCTTGTAATCAATCCTGCAGCTGAAGGTACTAATCAGACGTTATAAAAAACATGATTTTCCCTACTGAACCTCTTCAGAACCCGTTGACAACGTCTCGAAGCCACAAAGAATATCAAGGCGATGGTCCACATTTCTTCCACCGTAAGCTTTCGCTAAGGGAACGTTGGAGTTCTACCATGGACAGCCCACGTGATAAAATTTGACCTTTCTCCGTGTATCCGTTTTGAGAAATGCTAGTGTACAAAGGCAAGAAGTAATGGAGATGATATTTTTTGTTGACAAGTTGGCAAGCTTGGACATAAACACACGTGATTATTGCTCATCTCTTGACTGAAGATGTGACGTTTAATTGCTGGAGACTACTCAGAGCTCCATTTATTCCCCAATATCTAGCATATCTTTTGTCCGACTCGACATGTAGGATAAAAGTCGCACATTCGTAACGACATCCACGCATAAATGCATGAGTAATTGCACAAACACGTATTTATTTCGACTTCCCACAGGAAAAAACAGCATGGTGGATCCCTTGAATTCACTTTTCGCATAGGTCACGCACAAAACCTGCTTCCTGATACGCGTTTAACTTCTTAAAGAAATTGGAGCCTTGATACTAATCGGGTAACAAAGATCTAATTGTTATAAACAATTTTTGTCCGAACATTTTGATATCGGCGACATTCTAAGACTACTCTTTCCAAAGCAACATTGTGTTCAGTGAAGAAGTCTTGATTTGGTCGCCGTCCAAGACAAACGTGATACTATTTTCCCAATCCCAAAAGGAGCGCCTAATGAGCCCGGAGACGATTCGAATACCACTCGAGTTGATTAGGCATTGCTCGAGATAGATCGTATAATTACCACTGTGCTATCCGCCCCTGTTAGAACAACATCAATGATAGGGAATATAATAAAAGCAACAGTAGTACCAAGAAACCATGATAGTAACAGTGATGATAATGAACGGTAACAAGAGAATGACAGAAATATTGATAAATCATAATATAATTAGTTATAGCAACATGGACTCTAGCAAATCAGAAGGAAATGAGTGCTATCTTATGAAAAGAATTAATTATCGATTCTGGGATAGAGAGAAACTTCATTCTTGGAATAAACAGAGATAATTGCTCATTTAACATTGTATCATTTACAAATCTTTACAATTATCTCATAAAGTCCTCTCTACATTACGAAGCAGAAAGAAAGTTAATGTAAATTGTGCGAAAGATACGTGCGTCACCCCACGTGCAGCAGTTATTGACACACTCAGAACCAGTGACCTTGATTAGTTTTTCAAAGTACCAAAACTAGTTTAATGTTAAACTCATATATAGAATTTTTGAATCAAATCTAAACTTTATAACATCTTTTAATGGTTTTTACCACAGTTATTTTGCTTAACATTGTGGCACACCTTCATTTGACTTCATATTGTTTTTTAACAACAAAAGTAAGAGATATAGTCCAAATGGGACTAAACATTGCATTGATTTCAGTACTTGTTAGCACTTTGTTTTCTTTCTAAAAAGCACGGATATTTTTGATAATTATCACTCCAACATAGTGATAAGAACAAAACTGAATTTCTTAGTAGACTAGCGCTGAAAATTTGAAGGTTTCGAGCGTTTCACTTCCTAATATGTTTTAGGGTTACGTGAGTCCTCATCGCGTCCGCAGACAATTAAGCCATCTATCTTAACATATTGGCTCAGGCTCTGTTTTTTCCTTTCGAAATTGCCAATAAATCTTTCAGTTGAAGTGTTTGGGAAATGAAAACATAACAGCTTGTAGAGCAGGCTTTGCTACTAGTTTTAATTAAAATTGAAATTGATTCAGAACAAAGCTAAACGAAGTAATCTTTTTGAGCACGTATGCTTCAAAACTGATTCCTGCAGCTGCAAATGTGGTGAACAAACATATCTCAACTCATAGTCAACTATATAGACTCAAATTCTCTCAAGACACTTCAAGATAGTTCTTTTTCAAAAATTTTACTTCGAAATTCCTGACAACAGTGGTAGTGAGACTGGATTCGTAGTGTAGGTTCGTACTCATTGAATTTGTAATGAAGCTTGTCGAAGTCATTTCTCTAATCAAAAAAACGTCACCTGTTCTCAATGATCATCACATCATGCAAAACAACTCGCTGATTCATCGCTCAACTTAATTTGCTTGCTATATCTCCATAAGCATAAGTTGTCGTAATTTACCACTACAGTAAGCTGTACAAGATCTCATATGTTTGAAGCATTCGGGAATGGAAAGCGAAAAACTCTCTATAACTATCTTTCGAATTAAAAAACATCAGCATGGCCGAAATCCTGAGAAATAGAACAAGATGAGTGTTAAAACTGACTGCTATATTCCTGTATATATTCGTGACAAGCGAAACTGGTGAACGACTCTAAGTTCGATGAATTCGAAGAGAATTTATAATTTGTATTTTCAACACAAACCAAACTCTACCACGTCCAGCTAAACAAAGCTCTGCTGAGGCACGTACTTCAAGTTGTAAACATAAGCCTCGCCAAAAAAAAAAAAAAACGAAATAAGAAGATAAAAACTTGGAAACCCCACAGAACTGATGAGTTAGTTCTATATTTATTTATTAGTCTGTTTGATCAGGTCTAATATGCTGATTTTTCCACAAATTTGCTAATACGAGATAATAATTGTGCTACGTAGGCATAAGGATCCAGAACGACTATCAAGTTGCTCTTGCTTTCTCGAAATAAGTAGTACACATGTGTGATGAGACTATTCAGAGCTATGCCCTGCTAAGATTTCTGCAGACTTCAATGGCTTTGACTTTAATTGATACGATTACTTTTCGATGAGATCTAAAAGCTAAAAGCTCTTCTATAGCTATCGGCGTTGACCATTCCCTGAGGGATGTGCCAAGAATTCGTCTTCAATTTTTAACTTCGTTTGAAGTGATTGAATGCATATCTAGCCTTTACAATGAGTCACAGTGGCCTCCCGCTGAACCGAGTCAGTGCTGCTTATCCTCCCAGACAAGCCTGAGACCATTGTGATACCGATTTACCAACCTCGGAGGGATGGATGGATTGGTGAGGCATGAGCGCGAGATCGAACCAGTGACCTCCTGTGCGACGCAAAGCACCTCTACCACTGCGCGCCACATGCGCTCTTTTCAATGAGATCTATTTATCGAATATTCGAAAAAAAAATAAATCATTATCGGTCACATGTGTATGGTATACGGTTTACTAATCGTAAATAATTGTTAAATTACGACGTCGAAGTGATATTCACCTGATGCCATTTCGCAAACTAAAACCTCGTGTTCTTCACCAATTCTTTCTGGTGTATACCTGCTATATTCTCTAAATAAAGCTGACATGGCCGCTGTTCGACGTCTTGCTTCAACCGTATCGATCTAAAATTGTGAGAAATGATTTTCAGTAGATGATATCCTTTTTCGATATATTTACTGACTTATATAATTGTTTAGGGGGAAGGCGTCGCCTGATAGAGAAATGGTTGGTGATGCAATCTACCAGGAATCAAACTACTGGATCGGCCTCCTTCAACAACGCTCTCTTGCTATCAACGTGGGAAGCTTGGCTACCAGCAAGGTTGCAAGGGAAATGTCTAAACCAGCATTAATCGACAGGTAACAGCTAGAACAACACTCGTGACGTTCAAGCACCTTTGTGGAGGACGAATATGAAGCGAATCGAACGGAATAAGTGCTGAGATCAACACATTAATGTGGTGACGAGTGAAGTGACGTAAAAAAAGAAAATAAAATTTTCTAAAAGCTGTCGATTCTGCTTTGTTATAGCTTCAGTGCTTTCTGATGAGAGTTCAAAGGTTCCATATCGATATAATATGTTTCATGGCTTAGATTTTGCCCACATCTGTACGTAAAACAAGCAGACTCCTCAGACAATTTTTAGATGAATTTTATCTTTTCTATGTTCTCTCAAAACTGAATTTTTACTATTATTTCCACAGTTTGCTGTCTCAAACATGGGTAAATGAACATATAATGTGCTTATTACCTTTTTCATTGCTGCCGCTGGTGTGCCAGAACGAGGGTAAAACTGATTGATGAAAATCGACGGAAACCGGTATTTGCGTATGAGCTCCATGCTCTCCTCGAAATCCTCCTCGGTTTCGGTTGGAAAAGCACAGATCATGTCTGTTGCTATGTAGATATTCGGGACTCTAAATAAATTTGAAATACTAAGACTAGATGAAAGCTCGAATGAAACTGCAGGATCCCATAGTACAATTCTCATTGAAAGACAAATATTTCTTTGAACCCGCACGAACATAAGGTAAGCAAACAGTTCCTTAGAAGGCGCTTCATTAATCAATGATGTGATTATGCTCAAAAATCTTGCGATGCATCAAATGTGTACGACCTCTCAAGTCATTACATTCGTGGCACGTAAGCAAAGTTTGACTAGTGATCAACTATCTCATATATTATGTCTTCAGGAAGTTGATGTCGTATTTCAACCCCTATTTTTGATAATAGTACATTCCACCCAACTACAACGAACTTTATCAATCCGAACAAAATCTATTAGAATCTACACATCTTCGCCAACAAAAAACAAGCCGCGCAGTTCGCTTGTATGAAACTCTGGAGTATTCGGCAAAAAAGTCGTTGAAAGCAACTTCGGCCTCGGCTTTATTTTTGAAATATTTGTGGTACGGAAGGTTGTCGTGATACTTAAAGAAGTGATAGCCAAAAGTCCACAGGTATAAAGTCTATGGTGGATAAAATATCGAGTCGTAGTCCAGCTCGCTCAACAGTTATAGCGGCAGTAGCACGATGTGTCGCCTCAACTTATCGTGCTAGATTGGTCCTTCTACTCTTGACCATTTCAGTGTACAGTCTTGAGGTTTTGGAGCATTTCGTAGATTTGCTGGGCGTCTCACGGTGATAACCTCTTTCGAATTCAAGAACCACGATGGCTCAAATCAGCAGGTAACTACCAAATGGTGAACATGATGTTCCTTTGATGCGATATCGGCATGAGAACTGCTCCGGTGTTTATCGAGGTTCAATCACTAAGTCAATCTGATCGACCCCAGACAGGTCGCTCTGGTTGCGCACATGCGCCACCGATACCTCAGAACGGTGACTTTGACTGGAACTGAGTTCGTGCTGCATATGTCTGTCAGCTTCTTCGACTCTCCACTTTTTCCAAATGCTGTGAGAAGCTTAAGGTGGTTCACACGGAGTACACTCGCAAACCCTGGAATAGTTAAGAGTGTAGTGTCTCCCATCAAAGCTTTCAATTTATGGTCAGTAATATCAGTGGGACATCCACGAGACACTTCATTTTGAAGGTCGAGTTCGCAAAGATGAGTTTTTCAAATACGCGTTAAGCTAATGTAAGGGTTCGCTCAAATCTCGTAAACACTGCTCCTCTCTTTGAAGTTCTTAACCAAGCTCAAAATCGAAGAATTAGATTTGTTGGGATTTCCGTTTTGACATCTGGATTTCTAACTCCAAAAACAAACCAAGAACACATTTAAAATATGACTCAATCATGGAGCAGTACAGCAGCCAAAAAAAAAACCAGTTCTGAAAACATACAAAAAATGAAACTGTAGAAACGACATCAATTTCCTGGAGACCTATCAGCTAAAGATAATAACTATCTCTTCACAAGTTTTTTTCTTCAAAACATTAGCGAACTATATAAATGGTCAATGATAAGCCGTTTCCAAAAAAGGCACGAGTTTTGCTGCTTTTCCAAGATTTTAGACTCGAAATGATAGTAGTAAATCCGTAGTAGTAGGAAAGAAATACGACAAGAACAACTAAGAATTGAAAACCTACTTTTTTAACATGAAGTCCATTATCATTCTAAAATGATCGCATGTATATTCTCGCTTCATGTCTCTTAGCACTGCATCACTACCTGACTGCACTGGGATGTGAAGGAACGAGTAAACCCGTGGATGATTCAATATAGCTGCGATATCCTGTAAAATATGATTACGAGAATCCTAGAATTCCTACTTCAGCCCTACGTCATAAACTTTTCACAAGATATAGTAGTATTCAACGTTTAATTGTCAATGATTGTCGACGAAGGTCATGAGATTACATTAGCATAATAGCCACAACAAACCTCTAAATAATCAAGAATGTATGGAGGATTAGTCATTCCTAGCCTCATCATGCATCCGTCTGGAATCACTTCTACAATGGCACTAAGCAAATCTGGGAGAACCTAAAAGTTAATCAGTAAGTTTAGAGCCAATGTTTGTCGCTGTAACAACTTTGGCAGTTTTACTTTTTTCAATAAATAACTCTGTCTGAGTCACCTGAATTCTGGAAAATTCAAAACAATATACAGCTTACCATATTGATATCTCGTCCCCAAGCTCCCAGATCTTCTGAGGTTAACCACAGTTCCTTCACTCCATCTCTTTCAAAAGCAGTACGAGCCTAAACCACAAAAATTTCCGTCGCCAAAAGAAACTTTACAAACGAAAGTGAAGCTAAGTTGGCCATCTTTCCCGAATCCGATCCTAACTTCTCAATACTTTGCATACAAACTTCAATAAGCTGGAAGGCCATAATTTCTCATAACGCACCTGTTCAACCAGATCCTCTAGTGGATAACTTTTTAGATTTCCTCTAGCCATCTTTGTCTTACAGTAGGTGCAGTGATTCAAACAGCCCGTGTTTATCGCCAACACCTAAACTTCCGCGAAACTTTATTTGTAAAATGATATGTTTTGATAAGTGAGCTCGAGGACTTATGTTCATTTCGTCACATTACAACCGTTATCAACAAATGCTGTTTGCCGACTAGTAAGTGATTTCAGTGGGCGGCTTTGAAAAATGTGCTGTTAGATCGTTCTCTAAGTTTTGGCACTAGCGCAAAAAACACCAGATCTATTATCCATGAGTAGATAAAACTGCGTAATTTTGGTATCGTTCAACTGTGCATTTTCTTGCGAACACTTTGGTATACAACTTGCCTATGACTGCTGCAACTGCTGAAGCTGTCATGAGGACAAATTCGCTTGCTACTCATGCATGAATGGTGCGTAGAGGAAAATGCTACTGAAGCGGCGCGCAAAATTGGAGCTTCCTGGGGAAGGCCCGAGTGGACGGCTGATTCTCCAGACTTTCCGGGTCTGAACTTTGCAGACCACTTCCTAATCGTCCTTTGTGCAACCGTATCATCACCCCAAACTCCATTGATCTTGCGCGCCCCTTCACCAGCATTTTCCCTCACGCGCCAATTGTGCTTGAGTAGCGAGCGAAGTTGTTCTCACGACAGTTCTATCTTGAAGTGATAATAAGCAAGTTGTATACCAAAATGTTCGTAAGAAAATGTGCACTTGAACACTACCAAAATCATAAGATTTAAATTACTTTTGATATTACTCTTAATTACTATTAATAAATTTGGTGGTTATTGCACAGGTGCCAAAACTTCTAAACGACCCAATATTTCCACATCTTCATAGAAATGCCTGATGGTGGTAGGGATCTTTGGAATCCCAAGCAGCGGTGACGATAAAATCAGAGGTTCAAATCAATGCATTCCATTTTCTTATATATCGGAGGAAAATGTGTTCTACTGCGACTTGAATTTTCAAGATTGAGTGTTGCTTTTGCGACTGGTCGACAGTCAACAATCTATGGCCATGGTAACAAGCCACCCACCATAACAAACAGAAGTAACAACTACATAGAGAAGTACCTCAATGAGCTCATTTCTCCTCATTTTTGGCAATGAAAGCCGGGCATCTGGTCGTCTTCTACTCAGCAGTCGCACTAAAATTTTTCATAACAGCAAATTGAACGTGTTCTACGGAGCCAAACTAACTTGTCACGCAAAAACATTTGGGTACTGTGGCACAAACATATATCTACCTGTGTTTCCTTTCAAAGTCTCTTCAACCACCTCCACTATCCTGTCGATTTGTTTCACACCAACGATGGAGATGTTTTTCAGCCAATGTTCGTCTGGTGAAGCCTAAAAAGTGCCCTAGTGAATTTGAACGGTGGGAAGCTTAGAGAACATTCCCGATTAGATGTAAATTGTGTTGATAGCTACAAAAAAGATTTCACGACCCATGAAGATAACTACTCAAGTCAGATATTAAAGTATATCTATCACTGACTTAGTTCCCACGCGCTAGTTTCAATGCCATTGGTGATCGCGCTTTTAATCAATGCGACGAATAATATCATATGAACACTTAAGTTCACATCCATGATACAAATTAAGAATTCATAGTATGAGGTATTTGATCAGAGGAACCTTATAGTCACAATTTCTGCTTGAAACATAAGTAAATGCAGGCAGCAGAAATTACAACGAAAATAGAGTAATTCCTAGGATCAACTACCGATTAACTTTGGGCATTAAGCAACAGCTTTCTGATTACTATCTGATTGGATATTTATTTATTAAGTTTTATCTGCTTTGATTGTGAAAGTGTTTAGCTGAATAAATTGCATGTCAATTTGCAGGCAAGATAGCTGAACCGCCAAAACGTCAGCCTTTACTATTGTCTGCATTGTACTAAAGAAAAAAAATAATACTTCAACTGTATGACGAGGTGAGTGAAGTGATATCTGAAAAATTACTCATTACACAAGACCGCGAAAGTACTCTTTCATTTTTATTTTATTTCATTTGAGCCGTCTCATAATTTTTTTCTTTTTTTCTCACTAAACGAACCCTAGCACTTAGGACCTCTCCAATTTTACTGTTTTCGCAGTGTTATGATGCTTATGACACACCTAAGAGAACTGAGCGGTGATGAGCGGTGAGCAAGAACCCGACTCAGGCGGGATGTTAAGCCGCGTTTCTCTGGATACTACTACAATCACACCACGCAGGTACCGTTTCACCACCACTCATTCTTCAGTGTCTCTAACATAGCTACCATAAGGTCGGATTTTTGCTCACCAATCGATTCTCTCAATTGCATTGAAAACATCATACTACTGCGAAAAATTCAGTGAAAACATTAGAGATTGAGTATTATGTATCGCAATGGCTATCAGCTTAACTGGGTCTATCTGATCAAACCTGTTATGAGTTGTTGGCTGACATCTATGTTAGAGACATTGAAGAATGAGTGGTGGCGAAACGGTGCCTACGTGGTGTAGTGCCCGCCTGAGGTCGGACTTTTGCTCACTATTCAATTCTCTTGGGTGTGTTCGAACCCTACTACTTCTAGCACTCTAACCGTTCTTGAATGTCGTAGAAAAACTGGCTGAGCATATCTCTTTGCAACCTCGAGGATAACCTGATTGTGGCGTTCCACAGGGTGCTCGTTATTGACTGCTGGAGAATGTTGGAGGTGAGGACCACCATTGCCCTCCCCCCGAGCACCACAACCACTCGGTCGGCCACGGCTCCCCTCTTCCCACAGTAGTACACTATCAATGTAGATACAGGACAGGTTGCAAATTTCGTGCTAAACGATTGGAAATACAGAATGAGGAAGCGGAACTGATTGAAATCCTAGAACCTTTTAACGCCAAGTCACTACACATAGCTACACATAGATTTTCAATACCATTTTATTTTCCAAATATTACCAGTTCCTCAGAAGGCGCCGTGACCGAGTGCTTGTGATACCCGTCGCATCGCGCTTGGAGCCAAACTCCATCCCTAACACTGCTGCTCCCCGGCAGCCCACGACGAACGCCTTATGGTCAGGTTATCCTCGAGACTGCAAGGAGACTCGTTCAACCAGTATTCTACGACAATTAAGAAAAAGACGAAAAGGGAATTGAATGCTAAAAGTACTGGGCTCCTCACAAGGGAAAAAAGAAGAAGCACACTGTGAAGACGGATCATTAAAGTGTCTAAAGTATCAGTTCCACCAAAGTGCTCGGGTAAAACGCAGCAAAGAAGAATGAAAATATTGATGTTGTGTTCCATTTAGATCGATATGTATGAGCTCCTATCAAAAGAAAAAAGACAAAGAAACAGCTTCTAATCTCCAAAAAGACCCAAAATAGTTGTCATAGAAGACAGTAAAACCACCTCAAATTAAGCCAACCTGTGACACGCACCCTGCCATGACGATGAACTTTCCTTGTCTTCTTCCTTCTTGTAGTAAATTTATGGCTTGCATTTCCGACGGAGTTTTCACCGTGCAGCTGTTCAAAATCCAGATTTTGGCATCGCAAGATTTCTTCACAATAGGATATCCAGCCTGAAGATCGAGAATAATCAAATGATGAAGAGAGTGGTCGAATTCAAGACATGGCTTCTATAGATGCATATACCTACGTCTGCAAATCTAGTGTATTCAGAAACTCTTACTTTCTTATTTGAAACAAGTAAATCTAGCTGTGCACAGTGATGTAGAATGTATTATCTGTACTAATTTTCTCTTTTAGCTCAAAACGAAATCATGTCGACCTAATCATATTTACAAAAGTCAAAGGATGAGAGAGAAAACAAGATAGTTCACCTGCGTTTTCTGGACTTTGTTGAAGATAAGAATCACGTAAACTCACCTTTGCAAGAGCTCCTGCCATGTACTCACTATCGCTACTGTTATGAGAACATCCCCATGTTTTCACCCATACAGGAGCTACTCCAGGCACGAACGAATCCATCTGACCAGGCTCGACATGATTTCGTTTTGAGCTAAAAGGTAAAATTAGTGCAGGTAGTACATCCTACATCTCAGTGCACAGATAGATTTACCTGTTTCAGATAAGAGAAAAGATGAAAAATCCAAAAAAGGGTACTTTCTGTTAAATATCGACAAATGATTGTTCAACTCTATTCGCTGGATAAGATTATAGGAATGTTAGTAATCATTAAAAAGCTTAAATCTCTGGCTAGCGGCCTACGTGGCCGATTTTTCGGAAGTCTTTTTATAACGCTGTAGCATCCAGAATAGAATTAAGTTTCACATTCCATGTGTTTTTTTTTCTCTATCTTGCTTATATTTCGCTGAAAAGAACTCCTTCCTTAGACTGTTAGTATTCCTTCGACAGCACAAGTCTCGAAGGACTCAAAAATGTATTTGCCTTTTGAAAAACTCTTTTGACAGCGCTGTAGGACAAGGAAAACATTTGGATTTAACACCTTGCCGGACAAAGCACCTTCGATAGCGTAAGTTTGAATTATTCCAACGCTGTGCTTGTTTTCTAGAAAGACCGTTTCACTGCACTGTAGCATGGAAAATAAGATCGTGTTTCATATACTCGATGTGTTGCTTACCAGCTAGACTATGCCCTAGGGCAAGGCGACGGATCGATGGCCTGACGAGTTGGACATGTGGCGTGCAACTTGTTATCTAATTTAGAAAATTTATTTCCGCCTCGAAAGTAACTCCAGATAGAACGGTTGACCTAGATACCACGAGATTTTCTCTAGACGTTCATATGTTTTTCGTTCTTCCAAAGAATTATACGCGTGATAAAAATGAAAGCGCGCGCGACGGGTGTGAAACTTTATTCTACTTTGCGTGCTGCAGCGTTGTAAAAGAATCTTTTGGAGAAACGGCCAAGTAGGGCGCTAACCAGAGATCTAAGCTTTCGACTGGTTACTAACACTCTTACAAAGATCTACCTAGCAAATGAGGTCGACTATTCATTTGTCGCCGTCTCACGGCAAATAACGAGTTGCATACAACTATGATAACATAAATGACTTCGAAAAAGTCTCTAAATTTTACCAAATTGAATAATGAGAGAAGAAACCCCCGCAAAGGGTTAGGCGCGAGTTCAACTTCCGCTCGAGAATCATAGCTCTCTTTAGCACTAATCGCATTCTTGGAGTCGGGTTTACTAGGTGCAATGCCGATGCGCGCACTAGATCAAACCTAATGATAGTTGTTTGCTGACACTTCTGATACCACAGATCACAGAAAGGGTGGCAGCAGAACCGGAGTCCCGATGGTGCAGTGGTTAGCACGTGTCCACGAAAAGGGTGAAACGAGAGTTCAAGTCCTTCTCGAAGTCCACAGATTTGTACATCACCCCATCGTTCTTTAGAAAAAATAGTTATATATTAGAAAACTGGGTAACGGAACTAACCGAATCTTTATCTGAACTTCGCTGAGCTTAGGCGAATCGTTTGTAACACGTATGTCAAAGCCATCTTCAATATCCGCCATTCTATCTGAACGCAGGATTAGGAGGCAACAAGGACTGACCTCCGCAACCAACACGCAACCAAAGGTAATCTGACACAAGATATAAATTGCTAAACAGATTAGGTTAGCACATAATAGGTCTAAAATCACTGAGAATTCCAAACCAATAAATTGATCCGCTTCATATTATCACTAACCATTTCGGGACCGTGGACTCACGGCCTCTGCATGTTTAACTGGAAACTCTGGAAGGTCTGCTCCACCTCCTCCGCATCTCTAACTCCCAGTGTGCCACTGTTAGGCGCAACACGCTGCCACTGTTACAAGCAGCAGCCAGCATTTATACGCAGTACGCTGGGAGTTAGAGATGCAGAGGAGGTGGAGCGTACAATCTAAAGTTGCGAGATAGAGATGCAGTGACCGTGGGTCTACGGTTCCGAAAGGGCTAAAGGAAAAACAAATGAAAGACCTCTCACTTCAAAACACCCTCGCACCAAGTGACACCGATAGGCGATGTAATGAATTCGCAGATGGGGCTGCTAAGAGATTTCTCGCTGTCATATTCCATCCAGTGGTCTTTTAATACCCAGAGGTGTTTTCCCAGAGTTCTTCTGACCAGTCGATAGCACGCAATATGCAGATTTTGTCCTGGACATCGTCCATGGTGCAGTGCCATGTGGGCCCGTTGGGTACCGCTGCTGATAGGAAGCGGCGCCGTGTTGAGCTTTCACACGGAATTATCGCGCTATTGAGCTGAAGATGGAGGGCGTTACCATCAGAGTCTTATTGCCACTGCGTGGATTTATGATCAGTAATGATACCAGATGCGCGCGAGGCGACGCCGTGCGGCTTGGCATAAAGTGTAAAAAGCGGTAACCAGAGGGTTAATAATCTCTTATTTTCTGCGAAAGACTATTGCTGTTGAAGAGTATGCGGTCCAGAGAGTGTGGCCAGTAAAGAGGTGCGGGTTCATCTCCACGAACTGGCATAGTCTGTTGCAGTGTGCACCAATATCTTCGACGAGGGCTTCGTTGTTTCCTAATCTTCAATCGCTAAGATGACTTATTGGAATGCGAATTGTATGGAAATAGGAGTTATCAATATCACAAGATAACCCTTCGAAGACCACGACGGTCTTGTCAATACTCATCGCGCGACGTCAAATCTCACTCGGCTACTGTAAGCTGCGTCGCGCCTCCTAAGGAAAGCAGGCAGACGGCCACATGCATGCACAGACATGCAGACGCCGTATCTTATTGCCACGGAAGCGACGGCGCGACGCCGCCTGCCTATCAACGCTGGTCCTCAGAGGGATAAAAACGGGATAAGATAAATTAGTTACTAACTAGCTTCTCAACAGCTACCATAAGTCATGACCATGGT
This sequence comes from Parelaphostrongylus tenuis, assembly GCA_019055375.1. Classification (NCBI taxonomy): domain Eukaryota; kingdom Metazoa; phylum Nematoda; class Chromadorea; order Rhabditida; family Metastrongylidae; genus Parelaphostrongylus; species Parelaphostrongylus tenuis. The sequence continues at coordinate 11,806 of JAHQIW010002288.1, read as the reverse complement.
AGCCGGCGAACGAATACCCATCAAATGATGGAGGAAAGTTTCTTCTATAACTCTGACAGTCCAAACTTCTGAAGCGCCCTCATGATTGAGAAATTTTGGAGAGCTATCGGAGTGGAATGGCCTGTCGCGTCACCATTTTCGACAAGCTATTCGGTTTTTCCTGATCATCAGTCGCTGTGGTGACTTCTGCATAACGGATAAAAGGATAAAGCTCTTGGCAATGATCAATCCCTGAGGGATGAACCATGCATTCGACTTAAATTTTTTTACTTCGTTTGAGGTGACTGAATGCATATCTGGCCTTTACAATGACTCGCGGTGGCCTCCCGCTGAACCGAGTCAGTGCTGCTTATCCTACCTGGTACCAATTTACGACCCCGGAGGGATGGATGGCTTGGTGAGCCATAAGCGCGAGATCGAACCATTGACCTCGTGTGCGACGCAGAGCATCTCTAACCACTCCGTCATATGCGCCCCTTCTGCATACTTTATGGAATGATAAAATATCAAAATTATAATGGAAATATCGCAATTTTGAGTGCATATCACTTTATTTACTTGCATGATCCGTCATCACAATTCTTAATGTGCGAATCCCAGTACTTCTAGCATTCACTTCCTTTTACGCCTTCTTTCTGAATGACGTACAAAACTGGTCGCGCATGTCTCCTTGCAGTCCCGAAGATAGCCTGATTGTGGCGTTCTTGCTGATCGCCGGACAGTGCTGGGGATAGAGCTCGGCTGCATGCACGCCGCGACGAGCATCACAACCATACGACCACGACGCCCCTATTTCCTGCATAACTCATAACCTTTTGTTAGACTCTGTTGTCCGACTTCGCAGTGCTTTTCTTTTGTCTGTGCTGACAGCACTTCCGTCATTTTCATCTTCTCCTTGGACATCGTAGAATGCTGACTGAGCACGTCTCCTTGGAATCTCAAGAATCGCCTAGCTGTGGCGTTCCATAGGGCGTTCGTTGTTGACTGCCGGAGAGAGTTGGGGGTGGTGTTTGCCCACGCGCACCGCAACGAGCATCACAAGCACTCGGTCACGGCACCCTGCGTAATTCATATCCCTCTATGAAATGCTCAGTGCACTTTATTACAAGCATCAAGTGGTTTTTTCCTTGGGTTTTTCTTCGAATACAAGAGCTATAAATGGGTCAAAGACACAGGAGGGTGTATAGAAGAACTCGGAACCGGCAGGAACAAAAGGATGGTGAGATTATTTCCCAAACCGCCAAGAAAAACCGATCCATAAGACGGAACGAAGTATTTGAGGACCAGTGCTGACAAGCAGGCGGCGTAGCGTCGTTGCTTTCCGACGAGTCGCAACGCCGCCATTACAGTAGCTGCGTAAGATGTTATGACGCGCGGCACGGTACGAAACGTACCGTTTGGCCCTCAAAGGGTTAAAAAACAAAAGGAATGGAGCTATACAAGAAGTGCCGCACAATCGATGTGACATCCACAAGTGTTTGAATGGGACTGACTAGTGAAAAAAATAGCACCTTACTTAGGTAAGTCGTGTTATATTGTTTTCTAGAAATAACAGATAGCACGGTAAGACTATCCGACTGGTGACAACACCAGAGTTCGTCAAACATAATTACTCTTTTTCACTCAGTCCCAATTCGGTCACCTTGCTGAAATCAACGGCCTTAACGCTTTCGGTACGACGTTGATTTTTCACCAGTCACGCGGCGCGACCGACCTGCACGAAGAGCACGTCATCATCACAATGTAATTTCGTAGTGAGATCTAAACTATTCCCGTCACCAAGGTGGGGGATGGATGGGGCTGGGGGTTCTGGCGAATAAAGGAAAGAGCAGGACTGTAGGGAGATCGTTAAGGTTACAGTTAATATAAAAAAAAGTCAGTACCTCCCAATGAATAACAAAATAATCAATTTTTCGTCAAAATAACATGGAAATTAATGTTATTCGATGCATTTGTACACTGTAAACCATTTTTCAGGGAAGTGAAAGTGCTGCGAAAAGTAGTTATGAACTGTACGACGCTAATAATTTAATGAGCGTTTGTTGGTGCAGTGGTTAGAGGTGTACTCGTCGCACATAAGGTCAATGGTTCGATCTCGCGCTCATGGCTCATCAAGTCCTTCATTCTTTGGAGGTCGGCAGATTGATAATGGACTGGGTCGCAGACTTGTCTAAGGGGATAAGCAGCACTGACTCGAAACAGCGATAGCCCAAGGCGAGTCACTGTAAAGGCCAGGTATGTATTCAATACCCTCAAACGAAACTAAGAATTGAAAGCGAATGCTTGGCGTATCCTTCAGGGATTAATCAACGCCGAGACCTTTATCCCATTATTCTTTATTGGATATAGATTCTTCGTAAACTATTATTAGGCTACTAATCGTAGCTGTTGTAAAAATGACCAGATAAATAAATCGAAAGCATGAATAAATGGATAATTTCATTGAACAAGTGCCAGCACTGCATCGGGGTGCGTACCCATTACACATCAAGAAGTAAAGACGTGGCGCGCTACCGCTGTACAGATATGGTACACGGCGTACCGAAAGGGTTAAAGGATAAAGGATAAAGCTCTCGGCGTTGATCAATCCCTGAAGGATGCGTCATGCATTCGACTTCAATTTTTAACTTCGTTTGAGATGATTGAATGCATATCTGGCCTTTACAATGACTCGCGGTGGCCTCCCGCTGAATCGAGTCAGTGTTGCTTATCCTACCAGGCAAATCTCAGACCTGCCTGATACCAATTTACCGACCCCGGAGTGTTGGATGGCTTGGTGAGCCATAAGCGCGAGATCAAACCACTGACCTCGTGTGCGACGCAGAGCATCTCTAACCACTGCGCCACATGCGCTCTCCGAAAGGGTTTTTTCACGCGAAATCTCCGACCACTCTTCGTAAAATTAGCATATAATCTCTATAGAACTCCTAAACGTGTTCTAAAAATCGCAAAAAGTCCTATCCGCATTATCACAGTTCCCCCAGCTAGTAAGATACTGTTGAAAGTGGCAAGATGACGGACTGTATCATTGCGATCACAGGCGGAAGTGAACCACGTTCCACCCATATCGAGGTCGCCTACCACTACTATACCACCAAGAGAACCGCTTCACCACTTAGAGCTTGGAGGTTAACAGCCTCGGTATTCTATATCGAAAAAAGAGCGGTGGTATAGCAGTGGCCTGGGTGGTGCAGTGGTAGAATTTGCCCCCGGTATGAGAAGAACATGGGCTCAACTCCCGCCTGTGTTAGAGTTCTTGCATCGCTCTACACTTCGTATGATCTACACCATATACCTTAGACCACTCGATATAATAGGCTTTGATACCACAAAACCAACTGCAATAGTTTTTAAGATGATTTTTACTTACATCTGAATGCAATATGTACAATGTACAAAAATAGACAAGACGGATGTATAGCAAACTGCTTCAATTTGATGTGTTATGGAGAAGAATGAGAACTGTATGAATGCTAAGCTTACACTGCTGAGATGAAGTGATGCAGTAAGAAACAAATAAAGAAGTAAAAACAATACTCATGTGTACATCGAAGGATTTCCCTCGGATATATAACGCGATTTAGATCATTCTAGTAACTTTCATCGCACGGCAAAGCCGTACTGGACTAGATGGCAACATATACAGCTATTTCAAATATACCCTAAGTGATCTGATAATTATTTTTGAGCCAATTATGAGGTTTGTTATGGTCAACTTACAGAGCCCAATGCACGTGTTTCGGCCTTGACAACCTCGTCATTTGGGCAGTACCCTTCGTCTTAGCCAATCCAGCCAAGTATAATCGAGTGTGAAACACTGCCGATCTAGTGATTCCTTTCACTTGACGGCACGTGCAAATAGTACGTCTGCGCCTTCTCTGTGTAAGGAGATGAAGACTCTCGAGAGGATTGGCTAAGACGAAGGGTACTGCCCAAGTGACGAGGCTGTCAAGGCCGAAACACGTGCACTGGACTTTATAAGTTGCCCAAAACAGACCACATGAGTGACTCAGAAAAATTATTACCAGATATATTGATACTTGAGCGCGGTCTTGAGAAAACACTCGAAACGAATGGCATGATACCCTAAGTTAATGAGAACACTTGGGTGGGACTTGGTCCTACAAAAAACCACATCACTTACAACAGGTGATACATCAAAACAGGAGACTGTATCACCTAGAATTCAACCAAGCTTTGACTAATTACAATGGCAGGAATAGGTCCATACGTCTCCAGATATCGAAAATAGGATTCAAATTCTATTACATAGATAAGGTAAATCCAATCTGGAGAAGACATTTTTCTTAGAACATCCATCAAAGACGATAGGATATAGGGTAACAAAGATGACTTTGAGAAAAAGTACGAAAGATAGAGCACATTAGGAAGCGAACGGCAGTACGAAAAGTAATCTTTAGGACTCATGTGACGTTCTGAATAAAGGAGGTATCGTAGCTGATGATCAATGTCTTCAGAAATGTCATCTCTCGACGAGTGTTTTCAAAAATCACCCGGGGATCTTCACTTTCACACCTGAAAAGTAAAGCTTGTTGCGTTAAAAGCTACGCAGAAAATGCAACTTTACAAAACTGAAAGTGTGGCCAAGCTTGAGACAATACAAATATTGATAACATGCATGTAGACACAGAATTTCTGTAGTCGCAGCATGGGCATTTAAAGAAGATTACTACTAGAATCGTATTAGAATCGTGCAGTTGTCGCCTATATACTATCTGATAATATCAAGCGATATGAAAAATTACATCTCAGACGGGAACCGAACCCGCATCTCATACTTTCCGGAGTACCCTCCCCGCCAGAGGTCCAATGTTTTTGCATATCACTTGAAAATATTGAATATATATGTGCATGATCATGTCACGGTTAGAAGCGATTAAAGAGAACAAATTTTGCCGAAGATCATCTTTTAGACAAACTGTATTTACTTGGAAATCAAAGATAATGAAGGTGACTGAACTAACTCCTTTCTTTAAGCGACCCCTTATATTATAATTAATGAGCGATCCCGTACACCATCATTCCATCCTCTCCTAACATTCTTCGTCTCAAAGGTCTTCGAACATTTTGCGCGTTTCTTCCTCTGATTCTCGGGGCTTTCTGTGTTTTCTCAGAAATACCGCAAGATACTGGTCAAGTCAAATCCCCTCAAAATCTTTAAGATAGCCAGGCTAAAATGTTATCACATGATTGCAGCAGAGTCCCGGAGGAAAGGGCCGATCCAGCACCTTCTTCTTAATAACTTTCTAAGAACGCACATCAATAATCACTCAGTTACTCTCTTCCCAATGACAAAAAACATTCAAATTCTGATTTAATAGCCAAAAAAATCAACAGGGAAGAACAAATCAGTAAGTAATACTGGTGAACCACCTCAACACATTTGGAGCCATGACCATTGCAAGGTTCGAAGCATCCATTTTGGTATGAACAACGACTTCATCTCGAGACAGGTCCTAAAGTGATCAAGGTACATCTTCAAAAACGCATTGAATATTCTATTCATACCCTTATAGAAGAAACATAATTTTGATAGAGAAATGAAAGCGATTTGCCGTGATAATCGTTATAACTACAGGAATGCTGAAATAACGGTGAAATGGGCAAAATAAAGGCCTCGGTGATGAAGTGGATAACACCTCAGCTCGCGGAAAAGGTATTGGTAGATTTGGAGTCTACTGAGGTTCCGAATTTAGTTCGTATCTCAACATTCTTGAAGTTGTATCTCATACGGTCGAACGATTGTTTCTTATTATCGGAAACAAATGAATAGACGATCCCCTTTGTTGGATAAAGACTTTCCATTGCACTTTTAGTAGTCATTCGAGAGCCTAAATCTCTGACTACTGCTCTACGTTGTCGTTTTTTCATGAAACCTTTTTATAGAGCTTTTTGATAGAGCCTTTTTTTATGAAGCCGCAGCAGAAAGAGAACATTTGTGTTTCACACACGCAAATTTCTCCAGGATAAAGATCTTTCCTTCAAATATAAGTAACCATTCAATCGCTCAACTTTCCACGATTCCAACACCGTGCATATTTTCTGGTAAAACTGTTTTAGGGCAAAGTAGCAGGGAAAATAAGATCGAGTTTCACATACGCGAGCGCTCATTTCACGGTTAGTGCATGGAATGGATGCTTGGTGGCCTTAGATTCAACACTGCGTTCCAAGATCGATCGATCGATCGCGCTGAGACGACTTACACGTGGATTGTGATTTATGTTATTTAATTTAGGATTTCATCTTCGCTATAAAAGAAACTTCAGATAAAACGTGTGAATTTGATACTACAAGATTTCCTCCGCATAATCATGTGCTTTTCGTGTTTGCAGCAAAGTAATAGTGAAAGTTCTTAGCCGGTGTAAACGATAGTTTTATGTTGAATGATACGGCGTTATAAACGGGCCTTTCCAAGATAGGAGCACGTAACACAACAGCCAGGGACTTAAGATTTCTCATGATTACTAACACTCATACAAAAAATCCTTGTGCAGCTATAAAGGTCGTCTCTTCATTTTATCGTCGATCACAAGAAAGAACTCGATTAACCTGTCATGTATCTCATATAGTCTGTTCTATAATGGAGAAAAGAAAACAGGCAGTAAATATAAAGTTACATTTCAATTATTCTAAGGGTGAATATTTGTAAACACCAAACACTTAGAAAAGATTATTTTGAACACACACCTGTAAACATGATACGAGTTTTGCAAGTACAAGTTGATTGATGTTTGGAAGCACTTGAACAAGTCGAGAAACTTCCGCTGGATTCTCTGAAGAACTAAGGGCTCGGTGGTAGAAAGCATGAGGTATCAGTGGCTCTGGTAGCTGCCGAAGCCATAGTTTCAATAGTCCAGCTGGAACATGTGCATCGTGCACCACAGGAACGACAAACATATCCAATCGAGCACGAGTAGTCATCAGTTGGTCCGGATCAGCTGGTACTCTGAAAGATATACTTCAGAGACTCATGAAGACTGCCATTCTATCTCACTGGTTATTTTATATACCCTCAAATCAAACCGATAATACCACCAGTTATGGTAATGAGAGGGATAATAAAAATGATTTTAAGAATAATAAAGCTACATGGGAATGCATATGGCGCAGTGATTAGAAGTGCTTTGCGTCGCCCACAAGGTCGATTGTTCAGTCTCGCTCGTGCTCATGGCTCACCAAGTTATGATCGTAGTATTCATTTATTACAAAAGCAACACAGCTTAGTTACCCTTTACCATAGGTAACCACAGCAACCCAGTGATTATATAAAAAAGGTGCTGACCATGCGACTTGACACATATGTTCTAAGTTCTATCTGCTTTGGCTATGAGACCCTTTGTCTGAGTAGATCGCACGTCAATTTGACTCTATCCGGCTTTGAAGAAGGCGAAACCGCCGAAACGTCATATGTTGTAACGTAATTGTGCTGTATTATTGCTATAATCATAGATGCTATTCCTGATTATCATTATTTGAGCCACGCATGTGAGTGGTCTATCAAAGAGGGCTGACTTAAAGAGCCCGATACACGCGTTTCGATCTTGCGATCTCGTCAGTCGGGCAGTTACCCTTTCTCGTCTTTTGCTGATCTCTGTGGGAGCTCCAGTCCCCACACTAAGAGTTAGCGACGACGAACGTTTTACACTCTACGTCCAGTGAAAATCTCACCAAACATATTGTGTTGCCACACTCGATTGCTCTTGGCTAGTATATTCAATATATCATATCTTTCGTTTCGAGTGTTTTCTTAGGACCACTACTCAAATTTCAATATGCCTGATACTCATTATTTGAGCCACGCATGTCAGTGGTCTATCAAAGAGGGCTGACTTATAGGACTTTTTGGTAGACTACTGACATGCGAGGCTCCAATAATTATCATAAGGCATATTGAAATTTGAGCAGCTGTCTTAAGAAAACACTCGAAACGAAACATAAATGCTATTATTATCATCCTCGAATAGGCTTTTCAAGGAAATATTACTGAACATTCAGTTAATGCTGAGGTCAACAGATAGTCGGTCCTGGAAATCCTTCACAACTGTATCGCAGTCATACTTGACTGTCTCAATTATGTAGCCTCATAACTCAAAACTGATTCTTAAGAAAGAAAGAGTATGATGGGATACGAACGATGTAACATGAACGGTACAAAATGCTTTTTCCAACCTAAATAAACCTTCAGTTCGCCTTGCACCTGACTCATAAAGCAAAATCAATCAGCGTCACTTCGATCCATGGTAACTGAAACCGTGGAAATCTTTCCGACTGCATTTCCATCAGGTCCAGAAGCGACGCAGAGAACTGTGGAGGATTGAAAATGTGTACCTAAACGATTGAGTCAAGTGATACCAAAGAAAATTATCCACAGAAAACCGTTCATGTCAGCTTCATCTGATCAGAATTAAACCACTAATAAGCAGCTTATTTGTCAGGTCAAAACGGTACTTTTCTGTAATCTTCATCTAATTTCAGGCCCTTAGCATTCGTGCGCTTTCTGCTTTTCCTCAAAGTTTCAGTAGTCAATCCATGGCTTAAATCTTAGAATTTTTAATGATATAATTTTGTTCTAAAAAAACTTTTCTTCTGCGCTGTAGCCACAAAGATAAAACTGAATTCCACACTCGGGTGTGTTTATCGGTGAACAAATATTCTTTTCTATCTTTTAGTTTAATTCGATAAGCTTGAATCTCGGTGATTTCAACAGTGTACTTGGTTCCTCAGAAGGCCTTCTTAGCGCGCTGTTGCAGCCAGTAGAAGATAACCTTTCAGATTTGGCGTATATTCGTGCGTCTCTCAAACCGTGCTGCACGCAGCGATTTCAATGCCACCTCAAAGGGACATTCGCAGAATTCAAGCTTTATCGCATAAGAATTGTAGAAGATATTCTATTCCATCACTCCATGTGTATGAGCTGTCCATTTTCATTTTTTACTGCCAAATAAACCCGCCACTAATCCTAAGCCTAAGCAAGGTGAACCAAAGCCTAAGTCTGACCAGCTTAAACCCAAGCCCAAGACTATGCCCAACCAGCCCATGCCTATAACGAAGAGCATGTGAAAGTCATGAACGGAGATATTGGAGTACCAGAGTCACATGTTTTATGTTACAAGTGAATTGTGCTGTGCAATCAATTAACCTATTACAGCCACTTACACACTTAGCCGACGAGAAATGTGCACCGAGAGCAAAACCCAGTCTTATTTTTGCTGTTACAGCGTAATAAGAAGCGCTTTTCAGAAACCAAACACACTGTTGTAACTAACGAGCTTGAGCTATCGAATGACTACTTAAACTCTAAAAAATACCAGAACGGGCATAATCGCTAGAAAGCTGAAAAAGCTGAAGATAACAGAAATAGTCCGCCAAAGCAAAAATCTTAACTAACCCTGGCTTCTTGAACTGCAGCAAGAGATGGTTTTCGGTCGAATGTGTGACTTAGATAGTCGCTTTGCACATTGCTGTGCAAAGTGAGAGACGGCAACCTGTAATTTTAGTTTACATAGCCATTCATATTGTGAAAGGCAATGACTATTAAGCCTTGGGCTGGCTAGAAGTCAATGAAATGAGTTACACCTCAAACTTTAGAACGACAATACTCGGTTACGTTTCAGAACACTGCAAGCATCTTCATGTGGTATTAAATACTGTTAATTACAGATACAACGAAAAAGGATAGAAGCATTGCACGAATAATTACCTCTAACGACGATTGGATGAAGTCGAATGTAATTCTTTTATTGCAAATGGAGTGTCTTATTGTAACTAGGTACTACTGGGTAGTAAGGATCGACGTAAATGTCTATGGAAACAAGCCTCATTCATAAAGTAATGAAGACGAAGAAATCTCAACTATGCCTTCCTCACAATGATGGTCTGTGGCACTTCGCTTCCGAAAAAAACGTTGGAAATTGAAAAAGCTAAGTTGAAACTGCTGCAAAATTCAAAAAGGAGCCCGGATCTTTGGTAATAGTTCTGTACTGGGACAAATTCATTTCCGGAATGGGGATAGAAAAAGACCTTAGAGGCTTTGTATTGACTTCTAGCCAGCGAAGGAACTAATCTTGTGAGAAGAATTATACCTCAGGCCTATCAAATTTGTTCTCTGAATTCCTGTCGATAAATTCAGATAGTAACGATGCCGGTTTTTCTGATGGTGAGACAAAATTCAGGATTATCGCCAATAGCTCCCAACCACGCCTGAATATACATGACTGTGATGAAATATACAGCAGTTGAAATACAAAAACACATACAAGAGGTGACAAATAATTGCAAGATTTTCAATTAAGGTACTGGTTGGTATGCAAATCTCTCGAGCTCAGGAGAAAAGTTCAATCAGGCGTCTCGACCATACCAGGGGCACGTGCCACTACATCATCGAGGTTAAATCTTTCTGCCGCTCAAGGGTTGGTTGCTGACAGCTTCGATAGTCTGCATAGAAGAGGGGTAGCAGGGCGGATGCTTCGATGGTGTAGTGATAGTAAGCGCTCCCATTTTAGGTGAAACAGGGGGTTTCAACTCCCGCTTGGTGTCGAATGTCTGGCTAAACCACTCAATACTCCTAATTGTGAAGTTATAACATATTAACACTTGATTTTCTTCTTAGAGCAGAACACGAGGTGTTACATTAAACTTTTATTCGATGGCTGACGTTTCGGCAGTTCGCCTTCTTCAGAGCCTGGAAAGGTCAAAATGTTTGCAATACAAATCAGTCAAACACCTCCATTACTTCTTTAGAGAAAATCACCAGACCTAGATTTCAATCGCATCAAGCAAAAATCAACACTCCAACATACTCACCGCTTTTATATGTGTTCCACTGGATGATCCAAGTGGAGATCACCGGCAAGAGAGACACATAGGCTCGTAATGCACCCTACCCATCAAAACAACAGTCTTATATACTGGCTCATATCAACGAGTGTTTACAAGGCATTCCTCCCTGCGGTTTATGGTTGGATTGGTCGTATTAATTAAATCCAAGAATCATACTGAAGCATGCCGAGGTTAATAGACAGTCGGTCTTGGGACATATTAACACTGCCAAGAAGCAGTAAAATAAGGAATCTATACAGGATGAATTGGAAAAAGTTGTAGAAACTTGCCTGACACTATCGGGCCTTTCATTGTCCGTGAGCTGCTGCATAAGTTGTGCTAGAATTTCATCTGTGCATTCCTGCTTTGAAATTCCAAGTTCACACAGATTTAGTGCTTGCTGAAAACAAGTAGTCCTTTCTTTTTCAAAATGAGTATTCATCTCTCCATGGAAAAGTCTCCCATATCTTTTATCAAAGAAAAACCTTTCAGAAAGAGATTGTATAATTGGGATACCCTAACCTGGTCAAGCGGCACTTTGCTTTTCCTATCGCCCATATATCCCTGGATAAGCTTGAAAATGGCTAACGATTCCTTTTTGAGATGTTTGTTATCTGGTGCTGACAAAGGCTGTTTAGGTGCATCCTTAGCCCATCCTGGAAAGCACTCGATTTAAGCCTAATACCAAAAACGAAATCGGAGCAAAATCGGAGCACTCAACAACATGATAGAAAAGATTATGCCCAAGCAGTGATATGAGAAAACAGCCTACTAGCAAACTCGCCGAAAACATCCAAATATCATACAATTTGTAGACTTACGCATACTAAAAAAAGGAGGGGAGGCAGGGGTCGGTCCGAAGCGGAATATACTCAGATTTCTAATCTATCTTGAGATGCGTCTCACTCAGTCATCCTACAATCACTCAACTAATGGAACTCTTCATCCCGGGTTACTCAATTTTCAA